>JABFPJ010003310.1:0-16478 GCA_022817425.1 Gryon sp. ZL-2020 | reverse complement strand
AGTTCCGCGTTTGGTATCGTGAGAGGACCGCCCTCACTATGCTGTAACATAGGCCTAATTTTGCGATGTTGCCAAACGTACTTTTTTCGGGTGGGCGAGAAGGGAGGCAATCACTCGAGCGCTCGCACGACTTGGCAACACTGTACGCAAATTTTCATAGACGAGTTTGGTATCGTCGTGAGGACGGCCCCGCATTTTCCCTATTTTTGTTATTATAACTGTTAATAAAAACAAAATGATGCAATGCAATTAGTTGGAACATTCTGCAATTTACTCGGGAATGTTTAATTGAAAGGTACTGAAAGTTGTAATGTATAAAAATTATTCATTTCTGATTAATTAGCGATAATCTAAAACATGTGAGGGCCGTGCTCATAACGATACCAACGGAGGGTTAACAAAAAAATTAATAGTTTAGTAAATTCAATATTTATATAATATTTTTATGAATAAATTTTATACATTAATTCAACAATTTTCGAAAGCTTGCATTCACCTTCAGTAGTAGCCGTCAACTGCAGCTTAGAGCCATATGAAAAGCGTATGTTACGGTGGAGCTGATCGTGTATAAAATTGCGCATCATTTTTGTTAAAAAAACGTAATCATAATTAAGTTTTATAACAGTAATTATAGCTTTTCGAAAGCGTTTTCAACAGCTTTGAATATATTTAAAATGACTTTGGCTACATTAAAATATTTAATCTGGAAAAACCAGTTAACTGACATAAAATCTGCTATAACCAGTTAAGTTTAATTTCTTTATTGCATGTTTCAAATTGATTTTTTCATATTATTTGAGTATTATTTATCAATCTGAATTATATTTTACAAATTTCATAATTTTATATTCTAAAATATAGATTTTTAATTTTAAAACTTAAATATCTCGAAATCAAGTTCATGTCAGTTAACTGGTTATTGCGATTTGCCACAGATATATTTTTCCTTACGAAAAAGCACTGTAAAAATTAAGAATATGTAAATGTATATGTAAATAATTACAGTTAGAAATCGCTGAATCAGATCCTTGGAATTCATAAATTGCACTTACAATTGCACCTTTTATATTAAAATTTGGCTGGTTTAATGATGCAAATAATAACTTCATTAATTTGTAATTAATTTATATACTAATTATATACTAATCGCTTTTGAAAGATCATAACGAATAAATAGTATATTACAGCCGAGAGCGCCACTGCACCCGAGGCATGTATAACATTTTACGCGTCAGTAACAGCGGATCGTAAGTAGAACTAGCAGGTTAGAGTGCCGTAAACGAAGTTTACGGCACGAGATCCTGCGAGTTTCACTTTTGTCCGCTGTCACTGATGCGTAAAATATTTAATTATTATTTACTTAATAGAAATTTTTAATTTGCTAACCGCATGTATATTTCAATCAACAAGCTACGATCCAAGGATCGCTTTAGGGTAAGTAGTTCAGACAGTGTAAAGTAATAGACTTTAATTAATAATTGAAATTAGAATTACTCAATTCTATTGATTTTTTGTAAGGATGTAACTAATTCAATAATGTTTTTTATACAAATGCATTTACTTTTTAATAACAAATAAATCAATTCCAGTCAATCTATTATTTTAATACTTCTTTTTTTTCATTCTGTGTAGATCTATTCTTTAAACCCAAGCATTTTGTTTTTTAATATCACAAACAGTTAATGCAAAATATCACAATATAAATCAAATTATATTTTACAAATGAACCTCAATTCCTAAGACACACCACAAGTTTACATATACTATGTAAACTTGTGGTGTGTTTACATAGATGAACATATACTATGTAAATTTGAATATGTGAAATCGTACTTATTCTACTTGTATATTCACTTATAACCAATAAGAGAACGACTTATAACTTTGTCATAAGTGAATATTCACTTATGGTAGGTGTATATGGGGCATTCCATGTTAAGACGACCCAAAATAAAGAGTGATGTTTCTAAAAAATTCTGAAAGTGTAGTATATAAAATTACTACTGAAAACAATTATTATGCTATTGTCGTTAAATTTTTAATTTGACTATTATTTATGTAAATTGATTATTTGAAAAATATTTCAAAAAAATATAATTCTAAAAATATAAATCGCACAAAAAAAGTTACATAGCAAAATTATTATGCAAAAACGAATTTTTTTAACAAAAATATAAGTTTTTCATTGCATTTTTCCTTAGTTTTTTGTTATAAACAATATAAAAAACAATATTAAAGTATGATAATCTCAATCGATTTGGTTCAAATTTTTTTGAAATCATCCTTTGGAAGTGTAGAATAAGTAGTTACACGGAAGAAATTAACTGATTAAAAATTACTATGAATCTGGTTCTATATTACTGGTACTATGGTTAAATCTGTGACGGTAATATCGTTTTCGTTATAATTGATAGATTTTGATTAAAATATGCCTAATTTTGATGAATTTTTACTAAGTCTCATTTTAAATATTATGTGAAAGTAAATTTCACGCCTTGATAGTTTAAGTAACATAGCAAGCCTTTTAACGCCAGTCGGGCGAATAGCCGCGAGGTTAAGGTGCGACGGCTTATTACGAAACAGCGGCAGGTACCGAGTTCGAAACTCGGAGAGGGATTTTTTTTATAATGTTAAAATTATTTTACTAAGTCAAAAAGTAAAATTTATTAAATGCATTTGACGTCACCAGTTTACTCGGATACATAGTAATTTTTAATGAGTTATTTTCTTCCGTGTAAAATTGTATAATGGGCCGCAATTTATTTTTAGAGTTATAAATTATTTACAAAATAATATAAAAGCAATATAATATAAAGGAAAATAACTAACAACGTTTTATATTGCGTTTATATCAGTTTGTAAATAGTTTATAACTTCCAAAATATGTAACGGCCTACCATAAAATTTAAACAACTTGTTCAACACTTCCTACAAATGATCTCAGAAAATGCTGAAGCAAATCGATTGAGACTATCATACTTAAATATTGTTTTTGATATTGTTTATAACAAAAAATTAGGAAAAAATGGGATGAAGAAATGTCTAATATTTTTGTTTAAAAAGTTCTTTTTTATCATCAAGACACCTATTTAGCCTTCTTTTCTGCAATTTATAATTTACAAGTTATAATTTTTTGAGATATTCATGTTGCAAAAACATCACTTTTCATTTTGGGTCGTCTTGGCGTAGAATGCCCCGTATGCATATATTTGAATAAGAACACGACTATGCACTGATTCAAATTTAGAGAATATATAAAACAAATAGTCGAGTTTTTTTATTTTCCTTGCAAGAGCGGTAAAAGTAGTTACTTTTCCCACTCTCGTAAGGAAAAGTATTGTACTTAACTAGTGAGATCTGGAGATACTTTTTACCACGCGTGAGCAGGATGGCAACACGACCGAAGCGAGTAAAGTAATATTCATACAGAAATACATTAATTGTTTGGTAGATACTTAATCTTGCTTTTGCACGCTTTGTTGACGATATTAATTTCTTTTATTTTGTTAACAAAATAAATACTATGTTATACGATTAGGAAATAAGCAATTGTTAATGTAACTTTTTTCCGTTCCTTTAGATCGAAGAAAATACTCGAGCTTTGGAATATCTAGGACAATCATGGGGAAGTCAAAGCAGTTTGGACAGTACTGGCACACAGAGCTCAGCAACTAGCGAACGTAAACGTTTGAGTAGCGAAAAATGGAAACAAGGGGCAAGAAAAACTTTACTTCAATGGGTTACAAACACTCTTTCCAAGTATGTTTGAATTGTTCTTTTATTGCATTGTAGAAAATTGTTACCATATTAACAAAATATATGAAATATTTGTTTGCTTAGGGAATGCGGAATACAAGTTCGAGATTTTGGAGAAAGTTGGCGAGACGGAAATGCGTTTCTCGCGATAATCGATGCTATCAAAGCAAACTTAGTGAGCATAGCCGCTCTACGTGAAGCAACAAATAAAATTCGTTTGGAAACGGCGTTTCAAGTTGCCGAGTTTGAACTTGGAATTGCTCGCTTGCTAGATCCGGAAGATGTCGATGTACCTCAACCCGATGAAAAATCAATCATGACTTATGTTGCACAATTTTTGCATAAATATCCTGAACCAAAAAACACACGGTATGATTCATTCGCCACGGTACAGCAGGAATATGAAACTTTGTTGAGATGGTTAAATGACAAAACGTCACAAATGAATAGAATGAAGATAAACAATTATCAGCCGTCGTCTTATTCGGTTGGTTAAATGTTTATTACATACTTAAAATGAATTCGTAAATGATATGCATTTTCAACATTATTTATTTTTAATTTCAGGATTATTTGCGAGCTAAACTTGAGATAACTGAAAAATCACATCTCTTCGCCAAATTAAAGAGTCTTGTTGATATGCCTAGTATTATCAGTATAACACGAGATTCTTGGATAAATATACAAAATTTATGGTCTGAACTTGAACTTTCGGTTAGTACTTATTTCTTAGATTTTTTTTTTACTCAAATAATAATAATTCAACTTGAAATAAATAAATTGGGAAATGGAATAAGATCATTTCTATATTCCTTTCTTCTTTTTTTATATTTATCCGATAAACATTTATTAAAATTCATTAAATAACTTGTAGATGATGCGATGGCTTTGGAGTCTCGACTCATCTCTACCTGGTGAATTTGGAGAATTGGGAATATTTCTTTCTCGTGCTGAGTGTCTTTTATATTCTGACCATATACCCGAAGAAATGAATGAAGAAACTGCAAAAATTATATCGAATAAATTAATAGAACATAAAGAATTTTTTTCCAATTTAACAGACATTATCGAAAGGTTTCATCGACTCAAGAGATCTCGGTTAGTGGGAAAAATATCACCCGAACAGCTTGAGAATATGACAGTTCGTTTTGATCGTTTACCAAATCAGTGTTCAAAACGACAAATACGACTACAATTCTTGGAACACAAGTGTTGCCTTATTGCCTTCCTATATTTAGTAGAATCAAAATTGAAATGTTGGAATGTCAAATATGGAATTGAACAAATGGTACATCAAATGTTAGATCAGTATCGCAATTTTGTGTCGACAAAACGAATATTTCAGGAATTTCAAAAAGCTTTTCTTGATATTCAACAAGTGGCTGACGAATATAAACGTGATGGAGGTATTGGTAAGTAGTAACAATTAACATTTCAATTGAAACACAGCTAAATAAAAAGAAAAACATATAAAATGAAGTGGAATTTTAATTTTCATTAATTTCAGATCTAGAAGAAAATCTCAACGTTGACAAATTTTTGCAAGAAACTAGTGAGAAATGGAATAGCGTGTCGATGGATCTTCGTTGTGTTCAAAGTATGCTTGAAGAGGTAGTAGCCTACTGGAGACGATGGACAACTATTTCGGAAGAATTTGCAGCTTGGCTTGATAAAGCCGAACCGGCATTAAGATATCCCGAAGATGACAAAATGGAATTCTTTCAAGACATCAGTGTTTGGAAGGATAAGCACCAAAAACTAAGTGACACGGTTAGCTTTTTGGTTGCAACGTCTGAAGAGATGGTTGGATATCAACTAAAAGAGCAATACATAAGACTCAACTCAAGATGGGATCACATATTCCTAGAAGCCAAACAATATATGCATGCAGGTGACCTACTGAGAAATAAAAAGGACTATAAATGTGGCGTGATAACATTACAAAATTGGTTGAGAAATGCTGAAATAATACTGTCGACGTTTCAACTTACCTCAACTTCTAAGATTCAAGAGTACGGCGAAAAGCTCAAGAAGCTTCATGCAGAAATTGAAGGCATTGAAGAGCTATTTCGAAATATAAGTAAGACTTTTCAAAATCTCATTCAAGATTTGTCACGAGAGGAAGTTGACATCATGATGATTACATTGAAAAAGGAAAAAGAAAGTCTGGTGAGAGTTCGCGCAATGATTCCCATGCAGTTACATTTATATCATCAGCTTTTGGTACAACAAGAATCTTTAGAAATAGGTCAGAGAGAAATTTCAGCCTGGCTGGATGAAGCTGAGACGATGCTTAATAGCTACGACTTATCCAAAGGTCGTGATTCAGTTTTGTCGCAGTTGGAACGACACAAAGCTTTCTTTTCTCGAACTCTTTATTACAAGTCCATGCTGGAATCCAAAAACAAAGTTTTTAGCAGTATCGTTAAAGCAGTTGACGCTCATGCTGATATAGTTAATGCTGAAGGTGGATCAACTTTAAGACAACTTAACGATCGATTCACAAAAATTTGCCAATCATCACAACAATGTGAACAACGATTGCTGGAAGGCGTACGTTGTTGGACGAAATTTCGCGAATGCGAGAAGCAAATATGCGAATGGTTGTCAGCAGCTGAGACTTTAATTCACGATAAGCATACCGATAATCGACAATTGGTTGAGTCACACAAAAACTTCTTCAGTAAAGTCAAAGAAAAGGGAATACAAGATTTGATGAACGCGGGGTACGATTTAAAAAATTCATTACCAGTTGAACAGCAGGGAACTATCATTGAGACAATGGAAAATTTGCAGAAAAGGTGGAAGGAAGTGTTGAATTTTGCGCCACTGCATTTGATGAAACTTGAGTTTCGATTAGATAAAAACACATTTATGCAATATTTAAATGAAATTGAAATGGAAATTATCAACGAACAGCAAGCGTTGACGAAAAATAATGATATTAAGAGTATCATGCAAAGGAATAAAGAATTTTTCATCACTCGAGGAACTATAACACAAATTGAAAGATGTTTGCAAAGTTTGAAGAAGATTAGCAGTGCCTATAGTCATTTAAAGCCAAGCGATGATAGTTTAAAGGATGCGTCTGATAAAGTTGAGAAACTCTGGAGTGATATTGCTCAAAGAATAGAGTATCTCAGGGAACAATTACGTCAAGTAGCTGAACAATGGGCTACATATAGAAAAAAGTATTAAAATATTATATATAAATTACTTTTAAAATCCAATTAGAATTATTAACAAAATAAGCCATATTTATCTTCTTTAGGTTTGAAGAAATGGTCCACTGGATGGATTCTGTTGACAATACTTTGAGGACAATGTTAAAAGAAGTTAATTCAATTGAAGAATTTGAAAAAGAAAAGTCAATGTTCCAGGTAAATATAATTAATATAAACATTTCGAAAAGAATATCGATGTTAATAACACATCATTCATTGCGCTTGCTACGATAGAAGGAAACGCTAGAGGTAAAACCATTTGCATTTGGTAGTTTGGTACAGAAAATTTGATAAATATGTACATCATATTGAATAGCTTTTGTACATTATCAACTAGTTCTTCTTAGTGAATTAATTAAGATGGCTAGATACATGAATAAACATAAATATTTGCGTGAATTTAGTAAATAAACTTAGATAATTTAAACATTGTCAAAATATGTGTACTTTAAAAGGTTTCTTTCTTCATTTCCAGAAAGTATGCCAAGAAGTTGATAGTAAAAGAGAAGAGATGAAATGGCTCGTTCAAGCATTAGACAGTTTAACAGCCAATCGATCAGATCACGAAGCACAAGTGGAACAGAATAGTATAGAACAATTGATACTTCGTTATAAAAATCTGATACCAACAATTGAAATCACCATGACAAAGACCGAGATATATTCCAAGAGTTACACATATAAAAAGGAAGTTCATGAAATTTGTACACTACTTCATAAGGTTCGTGAACAGTCCACTAAAATATCGGTGGCCGATGCAACGATAAATCTCGATGAGGCCATACAAAAGCAAGAAACTCGTCTAAGTCAGTTGGAACAACAGAGAGCAAATATCATGAGTATGTTACAGCGTGGAAAAGATCTTTTGAAAGATCAACATGCACCGACATTTATTTCCTCAGACATTCAACAATTGGAATCGAGCTGGAATGACACTTATGGACAGAGTGTTGATACGCTGAAAAGCCTTAAAGATTCGCAGAAGCTTTGGGGTACATATACTCAGCAAAAAAACGAAATTTCAAAATTAATAACTCAAGCTGAAGATGAATTAAAGATAGTTGGAAGGAAGTCATTTTATGATGCACAACATGCTTCGAAGAAATTGCAAAATCAGAAGGAATTGTGCTCGCAGTTAAGAAAGTCGGCATTACTGGAAATGGAAAAATTGCGAGAAACTCAACTGAAATTGATTAACGTAACTTCACCTAGCAGACAATCCACATTGAAAAACGATATCGTTCAAATGGAAGAGAAATTACAAAACACATTAACAAAGGTTGAAGATTATTTGACAAATCTTCAGGAACAAATACTGAATTGGTCACAATTTCAGTCAAAAGTCACGACTCTTCAAAATTGGACTAAATTTAATGCACCTAAAACAATAGCAGACATTGAAGAATCTCTGTTATCACCGAAGGAGAAAGTTCGAAAAATTGACATTTTTAAGCAAGAAATTGAAAAAAAAGTCGAAATTTTAACTGTCATTGAAAAAGAATTCCGATATTTAGTGAAAGGTAATTATACATATTTTAAAAATAATTGTTCTTATTTATATTAATTTCAGTAATTGAATGATTCATTTTCTTTGATTTCAGAAGAAAATAAGGACATTGAAGTAAAACGAATACAGAACAATATTCAAGATTTACACACAGCCATGAACCAATTAAGAAGTCAAGTTGCAAAACAATCGGCATCTGCGATTCAGACGTTGTCAACATGGCAAGCGTATCAACAAAAGATCGATGAATTGAAGCCATGGATTGAGAAGGCAGAATCTGAATTTACTGCAAGCATTCAAAAAGCAGAAAACTTGGCTGAGGCTGACACGATGTTGGAAAATGCGAAAATCGTTGAACAACAATGCACGAAGTATCAGCCAATTCTTCAGGAGCTAGTACAATTACGCAGTCATTTAACTGAAAATACATCAGCACTCGATGAAATCGATACAATTCAGTCACGCTGGAATGCCATTTATGATGTTGGCGTACAATCGGTCACTAGACTGGAAAAACTTGTATCTATGTGGGAGTCATTCGAACACGATATAATAGATTTTGATAAATGGCTTAAGCAAAATGAAAAATTAATCACCCAAGAAAAAGTAAAAACTCAAACCACGGATTTAAGTAAATTAGAGCAAGAATTGTCTCGTTTAAAAGATTTTAATAGAGATATATCTAATAAGCAAGCACAATTTGTTTCTTTAACTCAGCAGTCTGACAAAATCTGTCAAAGTATATCAACAGAGGGAGCGTCAAAATTAAAAACTCGAGTAACAGAAATGAGGCATTGTGTTGAAAAACTTGCAGAAACTATAAGACAGCACATAAATCAAGTTTCTGACACTTTCTTTTCCAGACAAGAATTCCAAATAAAAGTAACTGAATTTGAAAATTGGATGTCTCATTTAAGATCCGGCATCCCCGAGATTAGTAATGTACACTTGAGTAAAGTTGATATGATATTGCAAACAGTTCATGGATATTTACAAGAACACTCAGACAAGCAATCCAGCTTCACAGCAATTTATTCAGAAGTGAAACAATTATCATCCAATAGCAGTCGGCAAGAAGCAGAAGTGTTAGACGAAATGTATTCTGAATTGGCCGAAAAATATAAGATGTTAGAGGAGGACTTAAGACAGAAGAAGAAAAGTTTAAAAAAATGGGCCGAATTACTGAGTTGGTATCATGAAGCACTTGCTCAACTAGAGCACTGCAAATACGAAACGGAAGCGCGAAAACCTGTTGATGCTGATTTGGAAAGACTTCAGAAGGAGCTAGACGTACTGTATACAAAAATGAATTCGTGGAAAGAGCAAGCATTAATATTAGATAATATATCAAGCATTCATATTTACGATAATCAGGAGACACCATTTACTGCTTTATCATTAGTAAATGAATTAGAAACATCGACAATATCTTTGAAAACGGAACTGTCTCTTAAGAGAGATAGACTGAAAAGTGTAGGACTAAGGTGGGAGAATTTCCTTAAGTTACAGCAAAAGCTTACAGAAGATATTGTTAAAACTCAAACGAATCTGCAGAACATAATTTACAAGGCTGATTCTTGTGAAAAGCTGTTTCCTGCGCTTCAAGACATCAATAGTTTAATTGAAGAACACAAATGTCGAGAACTGGATACAAATAAATTACGCGATGAAGGAAATAAATTATTGAAAGAGGATGAAACGGCAGTAGCCAATGTCCAAGCTGTTATTTCATCTGTTGAATCTGTTTGGGAAAAAGTGAAAGAATTATTAGTAAAACAACAGAAAAAATATACAGACATGGATGGTGACTGGAAGGAATATAGTGAGATAAAGGAAAAATTGACGAAATCTATTCAAGACGCTGATAAATTGTGCCAAACTATGAAGTGTGCTTCGAATGATGCAACAGGAGCGAATGCTTGCTTTGAAAAATATAAAAAGATGTTAGACTTTTTGAAAAAAGAAAAACAACATCTTGAAAAAATGGATTCGAAAGCTCAGCAAATTATTAAAGAAACATTATTAATGCCAAATTTCAACATAGATTCCATAGAAGCGGAAAGATTGAATTTACAAGAAAAATATAATTTTATAATAAATAATTTAGTTGAAAGATGCCAATTTTATGAAACACAGACAATTATTCTGAAGCAAATAGAGGAAGCCAAGATTGATTTGATAAAATGGTTAAGCAATACTAATGAAGCTTTAAATGTTGCTTGTGAATCCTTGCTAGATGCTGAAAATGGTCAAATGAAACTTAATAAATATTACGATGAATTGCCAACTTATCTAACTATTCGTCAGGGAATTGTAGACAAATCTGATCAACTCACAATACTGAATGCAAACATTCCTGTACCGACAATTGTGTCGCTAAATAAATTATTGGACGATCAATTTAACGTTGTTAAAGAAACAGCAACTAAATTAAAGTCTTTAACTTGCATTCTCAATGAACGTGAAAAACGTATACGTGAAGATATAAAAAATACGAGTGAACTAGTATCAAAAATTCGCGAAGACGTGATGAAATGCGATGATTTAACTGGCGAAAATATAAAAATAATAATGAGACTTAATAGATGTAAACAATTGAAAAAAGAACTAGATACTTGTGATGACAAATTATCGAAAATCAATAATACATTATCACAAATGTCCACGAAATTTCCTTCGATACTAAAATCTGGTTTATCTAAAGAATTGCAAGCACTGCAACTTCGCAAGGAAAATGTGTCAAAACATGCGGATAAAGTTACAGTCACTCTTATTACGTTTTTAACAAAATTATACAATGAAAAATTTGGAGTATTACAACGTCTGATTGCTACCCATAAAGAAAAGCTTATTTGGTGTAAGCCCGAACAAAACAGTGATCGTTACAATTTGGAAGTTAAGATGACTTCACTTAAGGATATCAAGTCTGGAATTAAGGATTGTGATGATAAAAAAATGGAGACAGAAAAAGCTCTAAAATTGTTGGAATCAGCTGAAGATAAGGATTTAATAAGTAGTCTACAAACTGAGCAACACAAAATCGCAACTGAATTTGAATCTCTGAAAAGCAATTATGAACAAATTAAGAACCTATTGGAACAGAATATTGTTTTATGGCAACAGTATGAGAAATCTACAGAAAAAATTGTTACATGGCTAAAAGAAATTGAAGGTAGAGTAAGAATTGAAGGCAGTACTCTAGTAAATTTACCAGAAATTGAAATCAATATCAAAGAAATCAATAATGTACATACGATTGTTGTAAACTATGAAAGTCAGCTTTTGAATTTAACAGGACTAGGTGCGAGTATCCTTAATGTCAGTCCTGAGTCTAGAGTGAGACAACACGTGGTACACCTAAACAGTAGATATCAAAATGTTTTGAAATTTTTAACTCAACGTTCGGAAAAGCTTAAACAAATTGAAGAAAATCGCGATAATTACAATAAATACAAGAACGACTTAGAACAATGGCTTGCTGATGCTGAAACAAAATTAAGAAGTTATGAGCAAATATCTGGTCCGCATCCCATTGCATTTTATCAGTCGCGCTTAAACGAGTTGAAGGCTTTCAACGAAGAAAAAGATGTAGGACAAGGTATTTTAAATAACTGCATTGAGTCTGGAGAAATATTGTATGCCTACATTGGACCGAGCCATCGAGATTTAATAAGAACAGAACTTCGAAATTTGCGTAATCGAATGGATGCCTTAAGTGATAATACAATTGTCATTTATAAAAAGATCGAAAGTGATATGATGCATAGATCTTCATTCGAGGACAAATACAGCCAAGTGAAGCAATGGATAATTGAGGCACAAGCTAAGTTGGGTAATAAGCAGCCCCTACTACCGACACTCCAAGAGAAGAAGCTGACACTTCAATCTTATCGAACAATTGCACAAGACGTTGGTGCCCATAAAACTATTTTACAACAACTGCAGGATCGTTTAGGAACCACACCCGATGACGAAGAAACTATAATGTTAAGTACAGTCATTGAAGCATACGATAAACTATCTGATCAAATTGAGGACAGGATATTAATAGCAGAAACTCATGTATCCAATCATGAAGCTTATTTACATACGTTTGACAAGATGCGCGACTGGATTAATGCAATAATCAACGAAACAGGTCCAATACTCGAAGACATTGCAATTGAACGAGACACAGCTAAATCTAAAGTTGCTATAATGGAAAATGTATTGCAACACAATGAAGAAGGTAATGGTATTATCGATGATTGCAATGATCAACTGAACATTGTATTAGAACAAACGTCAATTCCAGGACATGCTTCCTTAATAAAGTCTTTCGAACAGCAAAAGAAACGCTGGACAGATTTTATTAACAAATGTGTTGAAGTGCAGGAAAGATTAAAGAGTTTATTCAACCAATGGACGGAATTTGAAAGAATTGTTGGTGATTTAGAAGCATGGTTGAAACAGATGGAAATACAAATTAAAGACCAAAGTCTGAAAAGCACCGAGGAAACAAAACGTGGACATTTGCAGAAACTCAAACATCTGGAAGAAGCAATTTCACAGAAAGAAGGAGACTTTAATTTAGCTGTTGAGAAAAATAAAAACATAGAAGGAGAATCGAAATTAGCTTCGCGTATTTCTCGTCAATTCACAAGATATCAGGCAATCAAAAATCAAGCTCGAGAATCTGTTATTCGTTATGAACACTTTGTACGTGAGCACAGTATTTTCAACGAAAAACATAATCAATTTTTGAAATGGATTAATGACTTGCAGCATGAACTGCAAAGACATAGTGAAATTGTCGGTGATTTGGCTGTTTTACAAGCAAAGCAGAAAATCATTCGCGATTTGGCAGATACGCGTACAAAAGAAAACATTTGCTTTGAATCAATTGTGGACCTTGGTGAAAAATTGTATACCCACACGTCTCCAGAAGGTCGTGAAATAATTCGTCAACAGTTGAGAAACTTGCGTTCTCTTTGGGATGGATTTTCCGAAGATCTCCAATTAGCTATGCATAAGTTGGATCAATGTCTTATGCAGTTTGCGGAATTTTCATTATCGCAAGAGCAATTAACAGCTTGGTTGCGGGATGTGGAAAGAGCAATGCATCAGCATACAGAATTGAAATCAACATTAGAAGAGAAACGAGCACAACTGCAAAATCACAAGATAATGCACCAGGAAATTACGTCACATCAATCTTTGGTGAAATCGGTTTGTGATAAAGCGCAAAAACTGGTGGACCAAACAAAGGACACGTCGTTGAATGTTTATCTGCAGTCAATTAAGCAATTATTCCGGAATATTGTGGCAAAATCTCAAGATTTGTTGCAAAACTTGGAAGATGGTGCAGAGAAGCATCAAAAACTTAATGTTCAAAGCAAAGATTTTATGGACTGGCTGAATGAAGAGAAATCAAAATTATTGGATTGTGATATTAGCACTGGTGAACGAGCAGATATCGCTGGCAGATTATCGAGCTTAAATCAACTGAAGGAAGCAACAAATCGCGGAGCTGCATTTCTTAAAGATTTACAGCATCAAGCCACGGAAGTTTGCAAAAGCACTGCACAGAAAGGTCGAAAGGTGATCAGTGAAGAAGTCGATGAATTGAAAAATAATCTGAACCAACATTTGAATGATATTGGTAAGTATGTTGATTTATTAATTATATTTTGTGTATAGATTTGATGATTGTCTTTGATCTGTAATATTTCTTGTAGAATCTGCAAAAGAAAAGCAACATAAACTTTTAAATAATTGGCAAGACTTTGAAAATCAGCTGGAAAATTTGTCTGAATGGTTCTCGCTAGTAGAAGCCACGTTTAGAGATCAACAATTAATGTCAACTTTAGAGAACAAAAAGTCTCATCTCGAATTACTGAAGGAGAAACGAGATATCATTTTAAACAAAGAACAGGATATTGATCAGTTTACTGACAAATCGCATGCTTTGATCAATATCAGTGCAGTTGAAAGAATTAAACCCTCGACATCTCAAATAAGTAATAGGTAAATAATATTACTTTTAATATCATATTCAAGTACAGAGGCACTATTGTAAATTGATTCAAATACAGTCTTTATAACAATTAATTTTTGCGTTTTTAGGTATCAATCTCTACTGGTATTGAGTAAAGATGTTGTTAATAATTATCAAAATATTGTCGACGGTCATACCATATATGAGGAGAAGCTGACATCAATTAATTCTTGGCTAACGTCTTTAGAACAGAAGCTTTCGACATTGCATAAAGATGATAATCTAGGCGATGTAGAAACTAATGCATCTCGTCTACATGTATTATTAACCGAGCGTGAACAAGCTGTGCATCGCTTGACAACGCTGACTACTGTAGGCGAAAAAATTATTCCCGAAACGTCTGCTCAAGGTCGTGAAATAGTTCGCAATCAAATTCGAAACATTTGGGAAAAATGGGAGAAACTGTCGAAACAGATATGTGAAGAGCAGAAAAAGCAAGACGCACAGTCATTACAATGGTCAAGTTATCAAGAGAATTTACTGCAAATTCTCGCATGGCTTGATATGATGGAAAGATCGATGAAACAAGACGCCTCAATAGTGTGTTCTACTTTACAAGAAATTCGTTCGAAATTATTAAAAAATAAAGTAAGAAAAATTATAATTGAAAAGCAATTGATGATTATTTATATTTAACACTTTTATCTTTATATTAAATACTAATTATATAATATAATATTTTTGCAGACAATACATCAGGAAATAATGGCTCATAAACGAATAATTGATTCAATGTCTGAAAAAGCTAGTACATTTATTCAAATATCACAAGCTCCTTCAGATATTCAACAAAAAGGGAAACTTGTTCAGCAGAGATATTTGAATTTAGTCGAAACATCTCAACGTGGTATTGCCAATTTACAAACATTACTTGATATTTACCAGCAATTCAATACTTTTCAAAAGAGTTATCAAGAATATCAAAAACAACAATGGGAGAGATTGCACAATCACTCTGACTATTCTGGCAATAAAGCTGCTTTGCAGACAAGATTGGCAAAAGTTGTGCAGATACGTAATAACATGAGCGAAGGAGAAGTAAAATTGAAAGTTCTAGAGGAACATCTTACTAAAAATGCCGGCAGTTTGTCTGGAAGATCGAAAGAGTCGATGGAACGAGATGTGACTAATTTAAAGTAAGTAAAAGATATCTAGGAATTAAAATAAATTTTCTTCTATGTTTTATCATTTAACTGCTATAATATAATGACAAATAATAAAAATATTTCGGATTTTAGATTGGAGCATAAGAAGCTTGCTAATACCATAGAAGGCACAATTCGATCTTTTGAAGACAAGATTCAGAAGTGGACTGAATATGAAAAGTCGTTGGAAGGATTGTTGTCTTCATTAAATGAAGCAGAAACTATGTTGAAAAGTTATTCATTGAAAAATACTATTGAAGAAAAGCAGGATCAACTTCAAAAATATCAAGTATTTAATCTTATTTATTTATACTTTATATATATATTGTGACGGTGCCATTTTATAACACCGTCTGAAATGACGGGGAGCACGGGATTATCGTAAGGGTTACAATAGGTTTTCTGGAAGATGCTGTTCGGTAATTCGGTATGTTATTGAATAATTAAAAAACGCGTCGCGGATCTTGTTTTTCATGCTTTTTAGGATCGGAGCTCGGCTGCTGGATTCTTCGGTAAGTTGACCATCTCTCTCACTCCCATACGTATGAGAGTGAGAGAGAGGGAGAGATTGGAAAACCGAGATGGCACAAAATACTCGAGAATGCATTCTGAGATTTCTGAAAAAAAAAATTTGAAAAAAAAATATGAAAATGATATAATTGATAATCGGTAAATTTCTAATTGCGACAAGATTGTTAATATAGTATTTCGAGTTCTAGGTTTCGGTAAAAGATGCGTGATGGAGTCGGTGGAGGGGCAGGCAGGAGCTTCAGCGAGGGAGTTACGAGGAGCGACTAGCCGACCACCTG
>JABFPJ010003309.1:0-16481 GCA_022817425.1 Gryon sp. ZL-2020 | reverse complement strand
ACATTATAGTAACACTGAGTTGGAAATAGTGACGCACATGTATATTATGTGTGATTTTTCAGATACTATTTTGTGACTTATTAGTAATGTAACATTTACGTAACATTCAACTTGGTGGCAGACTGGGATAAATTTGATATTAATATTGCATTGTCAGGAATTGTCAAATTTCTTTCTTAGTTACATGCGAGATATGAAGCAGTTTGTTACCATCATTCTTTTGAAAATGTTATTACATACGAAACATACGATTATTAAGAATTAAAACTTTAACTTTCGCTTAGAAATGTTTAGTTTTTCTACTTAATTGCAAAATACATAATCTATTGTAAAGAAAAATGTTACGTTTAAACACTTAGAAATATACAAATTATTTTCCTTAACTCTAATTATAATTGTATTTATATATTTATATTCTCTTTAAAGGGATTAACATTTCGCGTAGCTTTTAGTTTACATTAAATTTTGCACTTCACTATTACACATTTATCAAAAATAAGAATTCTGCAAAAAGCGGATTTATCATTTCTAACAAATATATTTTTATTATGACATTTAGCTTAAATAAATAAAAATAAATTATCCTTAAAAGTAAGCATAAATTACATGCAAGAAATAAAAACAAAAAACGCTTCAGCTACTTAAACTAAATTGAAATATAACTTTTAATCATCCTACTATTATTATCACTTTGTAAAACAGCGAATAAACTAAAGTGATAATCTATTTGAATAAAAACTTGCACTTACTTTAAGTATAGTGGCTGGAAGTCGTGATTTGCTATGAATAACGTGCGTAATTTTTTCAACATCTTCTTTTATTATCACAGCACCAAGACTATTTTCAAAGTTAAGAAAATATTACTATCTCTAGTTACAATTATAATGTTTTATTTCTATAACGACGAATCGATTCTTTAATTCATTTATCTTACTTTAATATGATTTTGTTACTTTCTTTTCATTTATTAAGTTTGATCAAAAAGGATACGTTTTCAATGTTCGCTTGAGCTCCTTTCTTTTTGGCTTTTTTATGTCCCTGCCCATTTGAACGTAAACATCCCTTAAGACACAACGCCCTCGCTGCAATGATTAACAGTTATAATGAAATATTCTTGTCCATTAAAGCGATACGATTTTGTAACTTCATAAAATACCATTTCTCTATCGGTGCGTTCTGATATTCGCTTCGCTTGTTTTGGCAATCCTTCTGGCGGTTTTCGGTCCTTAATCCAATTTAATGGACTTCCGTTCTTCGTATACTCGATATACTGTTAACATGCGAATGTGAAAAACAACCAAAAAAGAAACCGATTAGAAACTTTAATAAAGAAAGAATTTCATCTTTTTTTTCTTTTTTTTTATCCTTCGACATTTTGCATTCTTCGACCAAGTTCAATTTAGCGAAGAAACTTGAACAACTTTTAATTAAATTTCAAAAACGAACTATACTTATTTGATTTGACTTCAACTTTGCTATTAACATATTTATGATTTTTCTAGTTCACTACTTGTTGCTTTGATGGAATTTCACTTTGAAAACTTACATCAGTCCCAAGAAGACAGTAATACTCGGCCCTTCCTTCATCCTCGGACGAATCTTTATCCTCCAATTTAACTTTCAACGATTTATCACTTTGTTGTCGTACATTTTCCTCCATTTCGACTTTTATTTCTGTTGTTCTATTGCGATTTTTCTTCGTTTCTTTAGCATCGCCAAAACAAAATTTGATACTAGTTTTAATTTCATCCTCATTTTCTTCCTTTTTTATTCGTTTTTTTGGCACAATTTTCGACGATTCGCATTCGTCCTTCACTTTTCGCTTAGCTTTTCCTTTGGGTGATTCCTGTTCCGAGGTTGATTCTGACATTGTTCTGAAATCGATCATGAAATTATTTGTTTTTATTTTTCAAGAAAAATAATACAATTATAATTGCTAATATTGATTTACTCACGAAGTACTCGGTCCAACTAAAAGCGAAAAGTCAATGTCTTCGGAACTACGTTTGAAAAGTTCGCGAAGTTCTTTCAAGTTGGTTGCAGTCTGCCAATTTTTGTCATCACGAATCTTCATAACCCGCGGAAATCTTATGCTAATTCCATCGGCCGTGTGAACGCCTTGATTTGTAAATTCAGCTCCAGCTATTTCCCAGACCGGCTGGGTCTAAAACATCATCGATCTTAATTTGTCGATTTTTTAATTATACTTTTCCTTAGCTTGAATGACGAACGAACTTTATAATACAAGGTGAGTGAAAATTGGATATTTTTGCAATTTGAATTGGTCTCAAACTGATCTTTAATTTGAACTGATAATGTCTCTTAATTAAAGATTCTTTTACTATAATAATTATAAAAGTCGAAATTTTCGAATGAAATGCTTCATTTAAACTTAAATTGTAATCGAAATTAAAATCATTTAAATCGCCGTTGCTTTTTTATATAAAAAAGAATCTAAAGTGCTCTATATTAAAATAAAATTCAATAATTTGGAACATTAGAACAAAAATATTGTACGCAATCATTTTAATTCAAATCAAAAAGCTAAAGTATTTTATAACCAAAGTCTGCAGTTTCACAGCGAGATTTGAATATGTAAAAAGTGACAGTAATATTCACGCTTTTGAAACTTGTTGTATAAATTCATTGAAGTACATAGTAATATCTAATTATGCTATAAAAAGTTGAGCGATGAACTTTTAAGTAATTCAATAATATTTGATTTATTCATGAAACTCGAATATTGCTCATAAATTTTGATTTATATTTTTACACGTTATCATTAAAACAAAATAAAGATCAATAATATTAAGTTAAGACTTTGTAATTTATTTTAATAAGAAAATAAAAATTTATCTGAACTAGCGAAATTTAACTCTTCATTATTATTTGTAGACATTTCAAACGAGCTTGCAATTAACTTGACGTCTTCTATTGATTACTATTTGTGTTTTCTTCGAAAGACTTCAAACTTAAATATCTAAGCGTAAATCTTGTTTTAATTAAACAAATTGCTATTGTCTGAGGACTTGTTCAGTAAATAGTAATCTAAATATTATTGTATTTATCGACTTTAAATATAAAAAGACTTGAAAGATAATATCAGAAGAACAAAGAATTAAAAAAAGTAAAAACTATAATAAATATTTTGTGAAAGGAAAATTATATCGCTTTTGATTGAAAACGAAACAACGTGTCATTTGTATTAAAGTTGTAATACATTCTTGATAAATAAAAAAAAAATAATAATAAAATAAATAAATCATGAAATTTATATCGAATTGATGATTAATAGAATTGAGGTAAATGACGAGACAAAATATTTATCGAATTCCGTTATAATTTGAATGATCAGAACGATAGGTGTTTGAAATGAAGACAGATCTCTTATCTATTAATTAATGTATGTGTATGTAGGTGTGAGTGAGAATTAGCGCATCACCAAATTTTACGTGGTTAAGAAAATCAGAATTGATTGAATCGTCGTCATGAAAACATTAAACAAGAAAAAGTTTATATCAGTATATTATTGTAAATAAAACATAAATTTTAATTATATTAATTTGCCTTCGACAAACGTGACGAGCACAATACTTTCAATTATACTATTTCTAAAAAACTACAAAATAAAACTATTAAAATATTAAATCATTGTGAAATGTTAAGATCTACGAAACCTCGGTATGTAAAAAATTAACTCATGTGTTTCTAAAGGTAGTTGACAATCATTATATTTATAACTGTCTCAACATCATTTAGAGTCAGAGGTTTTTATATTTCGTCCACTTTTGCCAAGAACGACCGATGTGCGAGCTGATGAGTGAACTATGACGAGCTACCTGCTAATTCATTCGACACATGGCATACCATCAAAAATCGACAATCAGTCAATTCACTCTACCACCATCGTAATCAATCGAGGTGAAGAGCGACACAGAATCTCCGGATCTTGTATACGATAAGACTTTATTCTTATTTGTTTAAGATAATTATTGTTTGTTCATGTATTTTGCGCATATTTTTACAATTCCAATCAATTTAAAGCTATTTTTATTCATGGTGCACCATTTATAGTGATAAAACATTCGTAATTATAATTAATAATATTATCAAAAATATAGATTATTTATGAAAAGATTAAAATTGGAGTGTGCTATTTTTATGATTTTTTAATGTAACAAATACCTGCTTTTCTAATCATTCTGCATTTTAAATATAATTAGTTTTTTAGCTATCTTGTTCAACTTACTAATTTTCTATTGTCTATATTTTTATTGTTGCATTTTTATTTATTTATTCGTCATGAAATTATCAATTCGTATTTCACTTAATTGACAAAAATTAGTACATTTTGGCAAAGTTGTTAGATCTCATGATACATGATTTGGAATCATGAAAATTATAATTCAAAAAGATAAAATAAATGAATTGATTGATCTTTTAGTAATTGTCTTAATCTTGCTATTTTTATACAAAACTTTTAATCTTATAATTTATTCCTACCTTAATGTTTAATGTGATAATTGAAAATTAATAAAAAAAAAAAAAAAAAATAATAAAATCATTACAAAATCTTTTTCGTCAACATTGATGAAACCTTTATCTCTGCAATATTAATATTGCGTTACGATTAAGCATTTAATCACAATTGACGTTTGACATTTTACGCAATTACGTTTCATTTTACCTGAAAATATTGTTACAATTTTAAGTTACGATATTGTAATTACAGTTATATGGCATTACATCAATGTTAAACATGAAAGTTTATTTTAATTTGAACATCTTACCTTTGGATCCTGTGCAATGAAATCTGGCACCATCGGTTTGCTTACTTTCAACCACGATGGTACCAACTTGGGATCTTTTCCAATTTTGATCATATCTTTCATTTGTTCTTGTAAGTTTTCCAGCGTTTCGTCATCAAAACCATGTACCTAAACATAATAATTATTGTTAAATAAAGAATAAATAAAACAAATCAATTTAAAGTTATGTTTCTTTTACTTTAGTTACTGTGAGCCATATGTTACGTTCATCATCGTAACAACCCATAAGAAATATTGATTTCTTTCCACCTGTAAAATAATCACATTTAAATTTTAATTTTATATATTTTTATATAATTTTATTAAATGTTTATAGAATTAAAACATAATTTATTAACCATTTTTTTATTAAAAATATTTTATAAATATTCATAAACTACAATTATAAAATATTATACACATTATCCATTTAATTGAATTTAATAAATAAAGCTTTCTCTGAAAGCATATACTTTTGAAGTAGTTTGGAATAAATTAATATTAAATAAATTAATACATATTTTGTCAAGGAATTATGATATTAATTCTTTGATAATGAAAATTTGTTATATTTTCTTTTTTATATAAGAATACAATTTATTATAAATTGTAAAACTATTTGTTTCAGTTAATATATACTTTACATTTAGATTATATGGAAATTGAATTTTGCTAAGTAAAAAGTAATTAAACAGCTCAGTTAGTTTGTTTAATGTAAATATAATTTAAACATTACACATGATTGATCAATAAATGGTCATAAATATAAAATAAATAAATGCTAAAGACTGAATAGTCACAAAAATTATTTAAATATTCTTAAGGAATATTATAAATAAAAAAATAGTTTTGTAACTTCACTAAAATTATATATTTTGGTTGTTTAAGTTACCATTAACACCAGTTCCATACCAAGCGCCGAGAACAACGAGATCTGCACTATCAGCCATTGCTCCACCACATAAATAATCTTTTTTTACCTTCAACCAATGCCGTTTTCCTGGTTCATATTTACTCTTGAGCGATAAAATTTAAATTCAAAATTAACACTTTTCTTTTTTAATTAATATGAAATAATACAAGTATAAAAAACTTACATTGATATCTTTCAGAACCAATCCTTCTAATCCAAGTTTCAATACTTGTACAATCATCTGAGCTAAATCTTCTGATTTCTAAAAGAATGATAAAATTAAAAGAATATCGATCTTCGTGTAATTTAATATAATAAAAAGTAAAGTAATAATCTTCTTACATAAATTACTTGAACTTCTGATAAGACAATTCTATTAGCAATTGGCGTCATATTTTGTTCTAAGATTTTTCTTCTTTCCTTAATTGGTCTGAAATAAAATAACTTTAATTTAATATTTTATAATTTTGACATTATTTTTAGAAAAACAATATTTTTTACTTACTTGTCCATTAGAGACTTTCCATTGAAGTAAATGCAGTCAAAAACGAAAAGGCACACATTTGCCTCTTTGAATTCTTCTTTCTGAAAAAGAAAAACAATATTAAAAATATACAAAGTAAGACCAAATTTATTTAATAAATGAGGAATATTACCTTGTGTTTGCCCAAACTACCGAATGGTAAAGGTTGTCCATTATTAGTATCAATCAACAAAATTTCCGAGTCAAGAATCAAGTCGTTTCCCGTGGGAAATGCTCTGGATATATAATCTTGTAAAAATTTGACCTAGAATGAAAATCAGTTGACGTATGCAAGTGTACGTTTGAGATAAATCAAAATCGTTTGCATAATGACGATATCAATACTTTGACGTGTCGAAAAATGATGATAATGCAAATTGGGTTATTTATCGCTAATGAGAGTCTTCCGGACATTGTATTTCACTTCTCCAGACCATATGATAAATATCCAATATAAATGTGATTAAAGTACAAAAAAGTCCAAATCTCATCGAACAAGTTTAGTTTTTTTAGCATATTAACGTTTTTTTGTTTATTTTTTTATAGAGTCATCATTTTCTTGGCAATTCATAAAAAATGGTTAAAATGCCACTATATTTGATAAGATTTCCTAAGTTTTATTTGTAATTTTTACATCTTTTACAATGTTTTTTTTTATCTAATTTTACAAACATAAATCGAATAATGTAAAACAGTTTTAGATAAGTATTATTTTTTTCAAAAAATAGTACACATTTATAAAAAAAAATATATTTTAGAAAATTTCATGATAAAAGAGTGTAATAATTACTTTATGCGGCATTACTGGTTTCAACGAACGACTGTAATATTTGAATTGGTTGTCCTTTTTGTGAACTTGAACTCGTTCGCCATCGTATTTAACCTCGGACAACATGCCTTGAGGACATTTTTGCATTGCCATTTCGACAGATTTACATGCCTCAGCCTAAATAACAATTTTTGGTATATATAAAATAAACATAAAAATATGTTCAACATTCTTTTTACTCACCAACATAGGAAGTACCGGAGTCATTAATGAAAGATTAACATTTGATTCAGTGGGAGATTTTGATTCAATCAAAATTGACGTCTTTGCATTATTTAAAAAACGTTTCACGACCGATGATAAATCGCGCGACGTTTGAAAAGCCGCGTATGCGTCATCATGAATTGCACCGAGGCTAAAAAATGCATATTACAATGTTCAAAATACAATTAGATATGGAACGCAAATATTTATCCATTAAATCCTTAATAATATTACAATTTAATTAAAAACAATACAAATTATTAGACTTTCAGGGAAATGTTTTTCGGTTTACATTTTAAATTCACTTTTCTTTGGACATAAAAGTATTTGCATTGTATTTTTTATATAAAATAACAAAATATTTTACATATGTTTTGGTCCAGCATTTATCCTCAGGTCATGTTTAATTAGTCGTATTATCATTTTCAAATCATTTGCTGTACACCTATAAACAGAATTTATTACATTTAGAAGTCAACATTACAATTTTGTTATTTAAATAAAATAACATAATATAACATACCGTTCAATGATGGTTTTAAAGTGACTAATTTGTTCATCTTCCTTAGTCAATTTCGACAGTTTTAACAGAAATGCATCTACCTAAAACAGCAAAATCATTAAACAAATGCGTCTTTCCAATAATAAAAAAAACTAAAAGAATAAACACGCATTAATCGCGAATTTGATTAACATAATTATGAATCTTCGATTACAAAACGCATTATTTGATATCAAGTTTCATGAAATCGCTTCAGTTCAAGGTTTATTTTTAGGAAATTTTACTATTACTGTCAACAAATGTTTCGAGGCATTACGTCCGTTATAGTGCAGCTTACATTCATCAATAAATGCAGAAAAAGACTTTCTTTAATTCGCATTATGATAGATATAACAATCTGCAGACTTGACTATCTCGTAAAGATACGTTGCTGACTCATTTAGTGTCATCAGCCTAAGATGAGACACTTCTCTAGTTCCAATAAGTCATTTGCACTTTGTTCCTGATTATCAAAATTCACGAGGAAATCTGCCTTTTTTACATGCACAAAAATGACGTAAGCAGTCAACAACATTTATATTAGCATTACATTTATTTCAATACAATTCAGCTTGTGTTTATAAACGAGCAATAATATTGTTATCATCTTTTTATCTTTCAAAAATTGGCAAATAAAAGATATTGAAAAAATTGCAATTTATCGTTTACGTTTTTTTTCACTTACAATGACTCGACCTTTTTGCGTACAACTAAAAATAACTTTTTAAATAAATGTAGTAGACGTTTATTTATCCGAAAAAAGCAGCGTAACTTCATCTTTTTAGTAAGACTTAAAATAAAGTTGCACTTAACATAAAAAGTCAATTTGCTAAGATTAATTTGATCATTTTTAGGATTGATATTTCAGACATGTTTGATATTTAATACTGTATATCTAAAAATATGTGATTTCAATTGCTTTTTGTACAACAATTTATATTCAAGTGTAAAGTCGAAATATCCACACACAAAATTACAAAAAAGTTTGAAATATATGTACTTCTTGAATTGTAAGAATGCTTTCAGTATTTGGACGAATAGCCGTGCTGGATTCAAAAAAGGTACTAATTGTTTCAGCCACGTCGCCTTGTTCTAAATGTTCCAACATTTCGTCCTCATCTTGAAGCAGCATCCGTGAGTATAACTTAATCAGTTGCTTGCTCTGAAGATTATAGATTCGTCCCACTACTTGGGGTAGTAATAAAGAACACCATAACAGAATGTCACTTTTAAATTTATCTGAAACAAATGTTAAGTATAAATACCATTAATTATGTATATATCATTACGAAATTTGCGCCTAAAAAATTACTGTTTTTAACAGGATTGTAGAATTCTAGACAGCTAAACAGTCTGCTTACCAAACAGTAAATATTAGTTTTCGATATGTAACAGTCCAATCAAAACAGTAAACATTCAGCCGCGCCACACTATTTTATTTTGTTTACATTGCCATGTTTATATTTTGTTCGATTGCAGTTTTCAATGTTAACATTTTATTTCTTTTTTGGTTATGTATATAAATAATTAATATTATATACATATAAATATATGAATATAAATATATGAATAATAAATTATGTATAAGATTAAGGAGAATTCTCAAACTGCGTTTGTTTACAAAAACAGTTTCCCTAATTAACGAAATCCTAAATATTTTTAAGTAGTGAAATTTATTAAGGCTATTCTTTGAACATAAGTAGAAAAGCCAAAGTAAATTTCGCGCTTAAAAAATGTATTGAAAATAAAAACAAATAGAATTTGTTTATTTAGCTGTTTGTGTAAACAAACCTAACCCGACGAACAGACACAATGCAAAAGTTGGTTTAATCCAATGTTTATTTATTTATTATATTTCGCTGTCACTTTTTATCATAATCATTTACAAAAAGTGTACATTTTTCATGCCCATGTGATAATGTAAAAGTGTCTATTGATTGTTGTAAAGTAAATGGAAATTTTTAACAGCGATTAAAAGTGAATGCTGAAATTCTGGCGGAACTTGTCGTAAGTCCAACTCGGTAGACGTAGAGCCGCCGGTCGACGAACGATGCAGTTAGATAGGTGCATCTGTACTGGTCAAGTATGTCGACTATGAATTGTCTCGGATTGCCTTGACCATTGAATCTTGATTCTCAACTTACATATCAATATCGTATCCATAATTTACCGTATGAGACATTTTTTTATTCAATTTACAGAGATTTTGTATTTTTTTTTATTCGAATGCAAATTTAAATGAGTCTTCTCAGTTATTGAGATTTTCATTTTCAAAAAACTTAGTAAATTTTGTTTATCAACAAAGTGAATAAGAAATAATTTGTTGAATCTATGCAAAGTGTTCAAATGTAGCGATTTAATGTTAAACATTTTTCATAAATCAATCTTTTCTGTAGAATATAAAATTGAGATACACATTAATGTTTTGATTAAATTAAAAATGTACGGCGATGCAAAAAGATCGGATGTTATTGTACCTTCTTTACTTCGCAAAGACACGTGCGGCAAGTCGCGCGTGGAGAACTATTTTTATTCAATCGATGAAAAATCTTAAATTGGACACTATTTATAACTATGCAACCACTAATAAATTTGATTTGTAACCACTAATAAAAGAGATTTGTTTTCTATATTTTCTATATATTTAATGAATTTTTAAACCATAATACTAGTTTACAAACAACTAATTATAAAATTAAATAAATAAACAAAATAATTTGTCTTGTAAATATTTTAATAAATAGTTTTATATAAATTTCATAAATAATTTGAAAATTGTAACTGAGTATGTAAATAATTGATTTTCAAGCAAAAGCTGCGTTATCGCGTTATGCACTTTCTCAAATATGCTTGTTTTGCGTTCTTCGGCATCGCCGTTTAATGCAAAAAAAAGTTTCATTTTTCATTTCATGATCGTTTTTACAACGATTATAGATAAAAAATCACAGAGCAATTAAACCAGTTCTGCGGAAATTAAAATTTACGTAACGCTTTTAATTAGAAGATGATATTTTATAATACGTCGAGGGCAATTAGTAATGGTCAAATTTATCTCGAATAATAATTTACACGTATGATTATTAATTTTAAAGTAGGTCATCTTTTTTTAAAATCGCAGAATAAATTGTTGCTTCAAAAATCCACTTGTCGTGATTTTAATTTTGACTTTTGTCGTGACTATCTTATTTAAAGTAATACTCGTAAAGTTATTTATTTTTTTTTATATTTTTTACAAAAAGGAAAGGAAGTTCAGAGAATTTAAAAAAATTCAATAATACTTTTACAAATAAAACAGTTTTTTGGTGTACAAACATTTCTTTATGTTTGTTATACATATTTTTGACATTTGAAACTAATATTAAAAACCATATTCTGATTCAAATGTAGTTTATCATTTTGAAATACTGTTTCGTTTCCTTTGAATAAATCTTTATATCTATTATATCGTTTCATAAATAAATATGAAAAATTGTACAATTTTAATGAACTTTTGAAAATATTTTTATTAAATAATTATTACAAAAAAATGTATATCTCGTTTCTTTTTTTTAAATATATCTGCGTATTTTTTTTTCTTTAATAATGGTTTATAAAGTTAACAACCGTCTTTTTATTATCGTTCTATTACGCCACTTGATCAAACCGAATATTTTCATTAAGTTGTTATTGTAAAATCTATGTAGATTCTCGGCGATGATTTCTACGTAATTTGCGCATGTTTATAGATTACTCCGATAGCATCATTGGGCGAAAAAAATCACAACATAATATAAGAAAACATAGATAAAATTTTTGAATTCGTCTTGCTTTTTATGCAATGTATGTCAAACAAACTTTTTAACCGTCGATAGATAAACACTCGAACGAGAGAATGCTTTCGAGTATGTTTAAGTTTTTTTTTTTCATATCTTTCATTTTACAACTTTGAAATTTCATCATGCTTTGAAATGCAGTAAATGAAAATACGATAGTTGCATATGATTAACAATGCGTTTATGTTTTTAACATCAGACACACCTCCTTAACTTTTACGTCATAATTCTTTATCTTATGACATAAATGACTATATTCTTTATCAGTTTTAATTGCTTTTTAATTAATTTTTCAACAATTTGTCTGCATTAATTGTAGTAATTATATTTTTAAGTTTTTTTTAATTATGATTTTTGGTTGACGATTTAAAATATTTTTTTTAATGTCATTGACATTTGTCATTTGACAATTATATGGAATGGCATGGAAATAGACCAATTAGCAATTAATTCAACATTGATTGCATTACTAATGAAACACTTTTGTCTAAGTATGTCAAGTAGAATCCATTGGTAAATTTTATTATTGAAGAATGGTTTCTTATTAGTTTAGATTGATCATTATTTAAAAAAAAACCAAATATTAATTAGTACTTTGTCATACTAATAAGTAAAGTTGGTCAAAAGTAATTACTCAATTACTTATACTAAATGCGAAAAACATAATAATGTTGAGTATTTTAAAAATTATTGAAAAATTGTCATTTTGCATGTCATAGAATCAAATTATCGAATAATTTTATTCGTGTTCTTACTTTTAAGTTAAGACATATACTTAACTTTTATACATAAAAGTAATAGGTGATTGACATTCAATTACTTTGCGATTATTTTTAAAATTAATATTAATATTTTTCTAATTTTCCACCAATATCGAATACACTTTTCAATGTTAGTAATAAAAATATCTTTTTTTTTTACAAAAATATATAAATTTTGACTTCAAAAAATTAGTATTACTTATTTTTTTTCTTATTATTAGTATTAAAGTATTTGTATACACTGAATTAAATTGAAAAATGATCTTGCCTATCTCTGCTAAGACATTCAAATTTGAAATACACGCTTAATAAAATTGAAAATGAAAATTACTATACTTAATAAAATCAGAAGTATACTAATTTATACTATAAATATATACTATAATAATAATATTTATGAATCTGAGGACAACTCGACATGAATGTAATATTATAAAATAATATAAAAGATATAATATGGTATAGTACAATTTTGTATCCTACATTATATGTTGTATTCAATCACGTCATAAAAATTAACCTATTACGTACAATTTATATTGTGCAATAATTGTTTACAGTAAAATGTTTTAATCTTCTACTCGAGTTGCCCTTAGATTTATAAATGCTATATTAATTTTTAAAAAATTAAAAAAAGTACAATAATTTTTATTAGACGTTTATTTAGCGTGTAAATAAAATTAATAAATGTTGAGATATTCAACATCATTGAAATATATAAAACGACACTTTTTAAAGAAAAAGAATGTTAATTTTGAAATAAAGAATAGTACTAATAAAGAATTGTATTCCGTTTGGATGCACTGGACTATTAGTTTATTGAATTTGTTTCTCATTCATTTTGGTCTATCAGTTTTACAAAATAAAAGGAACTGTAAAGTACTTTCGAAAAAACAAAATAAAAATACTTAAAACGGTTATTTTCCTCTGCTCATTTGAATCTCGATTTCGAAGCACTAAATGCATCAACTTTAATCTCTTTCCTTCAAGCTCGTTTTGCTATTTTATCAAACAACAAACTTAAGTATGAAAAAAATCATCGAATTAATTGTGTGTTAGATTGAACATGAAATTTCCGATTGCGTCAATATTATATATTATATACGTCATTCATTGTCATACTATATGCCATTTTTTCATCTTCTTCCATTAATTCCATTCTGTTTTGTTACTTTTGCTAGATTTTGCTTGCAAAAATTGTTATACGATGAAATAACATTTTTCATTGATTATCAATGCAAGAATTTCTTCAAACCACAACTCGTCATTTTCATTTTCACTTAAAATACAATTATTGCAAATTGATTTGCTAATCAACAAAAAGTCAACTTTTTGCCAAGCAATATTTCTGTTCATAGATGAATGGAAATTCACTGCGCTTCGGCACAGTTTCCAGAGGCCAAGAACCTTCCTTCTTCGTGTAACTGTGTTTAAGAAGATGTCAAGCTCTTACCAGCGCTAAAATTTCCATTTCAAATGTATAAACAAAAAAAATGTTCAAAAGGAGACAAAAAATCCAATTGTCCTTTTTTTCACATCTTCCCATTAATACGATGCATTTTTGTATTGTATTCTTGTCAGAGGTAAACTGTGTTCTGCACCGAGAAGACAAGATAACGCACCAAACAAAATAAAAGACTTTGCTTTTTAATCTTTGCTTGCTATATCAGTGTTGTTGCATTAAATTAATGAATGTCCGGAAAACCGAGATAATTGTTCATTGCAGTGCCAAAACAAGACTTTTGTATTCATTCAGCGTTGAAACACTAATCAAATCAAACATATTTGGATTTTCTTTAAATTGTTTATAAATCCTTGTGATTGACTTGAATTTAACTTATTCATCAGTCGTCCCTGAGAAACCAATAATATTTGAATAAATTAATTATCAACTATTATCACTTTGCGATATATTTGTTATGCACATGATGATTGGTAAAAAAATTGTATGAACTTTTGATAAGACAATAGACTGCTTGGCGATCTGTAAGGAGTCATAATTTCTAGTCATTATATTTGCCTGTTGATAACTGCATAGCGAAAAAAACTGCAATCATATAAACAAGTCTTAGGGAGACGAAGTTGGTCAGACGATTGGTCAACCGTTTGCATTTTTTAAGTTCTCATCTGCCATCGCCAAACGACAAAGTTAATCATCAACAAACGCATTGTTTATTCCATTAGCGTTTCGTAACATTCCAATTCATAATAATTTTCTTATTAATAAGATTTTGATTTTCAAAAAATAAAAAGAAATGTTGAATACTAAAATATTTGTTTAAAATTGATATTTTTTAATTTTTGATTTTGGACGTTTTTTCCCATAAATGTTGTTTTCTAGAAAAATGCATAATGATTAGATTTGTCATCGCAGATAATTGTAATAACTAATAAATAGTAAATAAAATCTATGCATTCTTTAAAAATGCGTATAAAATTAAGTGTCGCAACTGTAGCGCGTCATTTCTTTTTCCGCACATTCAATCATAGTGTTTACTTACTCAAAACTGATCTTACGATTTTTTCCAATTAACTATGACGACAGATGTTAGAAATGATAGTGTAAATATCAAACATTACTTTTTGTAATAGATTCATTTTCAATACGAATCAGACTTTGAAACTTTGTATTAACTTTCGAACTTCTCACAAAAATCAAAACTTGTCTGTTCATTTTTCTATAGATTGAAGTATCGATTTTCGATCCACCCATTCATTAAAATCGAATAAAATAAAAGTGTAAAGTTTTCAACGACATTTCTGGTATTTTTCCAAATCGCAGGAATTTACATTTCACTATGTCAAATGTAACATTTTTTTTCTATTAATTACTGCCTCCGATTGTTAAATTTTTCCATGCATAAATAATCAATCGGCCATGAAGCCGTTCAAAAGTCAAAAGCAATACTAAAGCAAAACTGATCACATTATTATTCAAAAGCGATGATTGATAACAATTGTCGATCGTTTTTGGCCTCGGAAGCTATTCTTTTTGCCTATCAATTTCATGCCTTATTGGACATATCTGCATAGTTTGTCTCACATTTAACGGCTTTTTCGTTGTTGTACTCAAATATCGTCGTTTTTTAATACAACTTTTTCCCGTCTTAAATTTACTTTACAAATAAACGCAGTGACGCGATGTCAAAATAACAAATACTTCTGTTACTAAGATGAGAAAAAAACAAGAATTGCATCAAATAATGCGCAATAGTATTTAATAATGATATGTCGATTTATCTGGCACATAGTTTGTGTCATTATAGAATGTAAAGGATTAAAAATTGTCAATGCTATGTTGACAGTATTCAAATGACGATAGAAGGGGAAGAAAAATTGCAATATGAGGAGGAGCAATAAATTGTCAACAGCGATAGTTTAAATTTACTTAGTGATAAGATACACAGAAACGATGGTGGGGCAATTCAGGGGGTGGTATTACGAAGAATAAGGAGGAGCAATCAAATAAAATGGAGCACTTCTGGATTCGTATTTGTTTTCCACTCATCGCCTTTTTTAAATCACTAGATCATCGCGCGCGCTGCGCGCGCCCCCCGAGCCTGTTTGATTTATAATATTTTATAACTTTTTATTAAAATGAATTAATGTCCAACTTGCAGATATTTTAATTACCTTCTAAAATTATTACTTTATTCTTTAAAGTTCAATGTTGAAAACTTCATGTATCAAACATATGTTTTTTATATTATAACCAAATAACCAATTCTATGATTTTGACATTTATATTATTATGTAGCCTTCTCTTTTTAATTAATAATTTTATTCACTTCAATTTGCTATTGCGCATTTTATCTAACAATACTTGGCGCATATTGGCCAACTTTGTGGGTAACACAGATTTTATATTAATGGATGAATTCTTATTCATTGTTTTTCAAAATATTTGCATATAATTTCATATATACAAGGTGTGTCACAGAATCAACTCTTACTTTTTAGATACTTTGTGTATTGTGACACCATGTATATATACACGTAGGACAAAGTTCCTATAATTTTTGTAGAATTGTATAGAAAAATTTACTGAACTGTACATTAACTGATGGACAAAGTCAAAAAAACATCACAA
>JABFPJ010003308.1:0-16482 GCA_022817425.1 Gryon sp. ZL-2020 | reverse complement strand
GTTTATACGTTACATTATATATGTTGTAAAGGTTAATACCAACTTCATATATGTATGGTTCGCGCCAAGTTTTTCATTTTTCATAAAACTAACGAAACTATCGGAACTAATGAAACTAAGAAGTATGTATAACTAACAAAAGAGTTATACATATTGTATATACATTGTTGTAGATATTTTTTAATTACTTATTTTTGTTAGGTTTTAGTTTCATAATTTTCGAGTTTAGTTTTCACGGACAATCCGAAAAAAGAGTGACTTGTATGTCATAAATGACTGTGTAGTATATGAGCAAAATTAAAGGTAAAAAACCACTCAATAAATGAGTGAGTATATTATTATTTATTGAGTTGTTTTTTACCTTTAATTTTGCTCATATACTACACAGTCATTTATGACATAGAAGTCACACATTTTTCCGATTCTCCGTGTTCTAGATTCACTTCCCAAATTGAAGATTTTCCAAGTAAAATTTGCGAATGTACTTGACCATATTCATTGATATCTCCTTATATTGAGAAACATTGTAGTGAGTAGTTATTTTATTACGGTTTTCATTTCTTTCAAATTTTAAAGATTGTTTTCAGATTTTGTTTAAATAAGGTTTGAATTACAATAAGATTTTACTTTAGATTCAATATTCGAATTGAGAAAGTTGAATATGCGTGTTAGACGTCATTGTTTTTTATTTGTTACAATTTAAGCATTTTCAAGCCAAAATTTAAATTGTGCATTTTTTGGGGGACGGTCAATATAATAAAAAGTGAAGAAATAATAATAAATTGAAATGTATTATAAGCATATAAATATTGTCATTGATCTTGATGATACAGTGATATTGAGCTTTTGCCGTGTTTTGCTGAAAACAAGTTTGATTTAAATGCACAGATTGCGTCATAAAACTGCGGTTAACAAATAGTGACTGGCTGCAATTTTGTCACGAATAACGTATTGGTCCTGCGGTGATATGCGTCGATAGCAATGTTTCAAACAAAATGCTATTTAGTTAATTGAAACCTTTTATTTTTGTGTGTCTGTGATATAAACATACTCGATGCATAAAAAAATTCATTATTGTTTATTTGAACATGAGTACTGATAGTAATCAATGTAATAAATTGTTATATTTGTATGCTTACATTAGAGATGTATAACGTGGTTGACACAATAAACGACAGAAACTTTAATAATTCAGTGCAATCAAATAACGTATATCTAAAGATAAATCTATCAATCCAATCATCGTCAAATTTTATAGATCAAAATTAAATCAAAATTAAAAAAAAGTTATAGTGACAAAATTCGAACCAGTAATGAACATCTGCTACGAGGTCGCAGACAAAATCACGATCTTTGCCCTACTGCTTTAACAAAAGGGCACAACTTTACAATCAAGTCACATTCCTTACTAAAAAGACAATTAGCCAAATACAATCCACATTCACTACCACAAAATCAAACAAATTAAATTAGATTTAAAGTCACTAATATTTTACAAAAAACTTAAGTTCCTATTACAAACCTCACAAATTTAAGAAATGACAGCTCTGTAACAAATAAACCAGAAACATTATCATTTCGCATACAGGCTAAGATAATATCACTGTTGTACTGAATATGATTGGCTCTTTAAAGTGAATCAAAGAGCTTTTACGAGTTACGTACGATAATGTAACATTAATAAGAGATTCACTGCAAAACATATTCTTGACTTACTCATTCTTTAAATATCATTGAATTCATTTAACTAATATTTAAATAAATGTTTGATAAAGTTTCAGGAAATATGTTAGAAGCAAAGCTTCTAACATATTTCCTGAAAAAAGCTTCAACGAAAGTGTTGAAGGTTTTGTTGCTTGCTAGCATATGAATATCAATCATATTATTTATTTTTCAATTTTGCAGGACTTGTAACCGTTATTTTTTTAAATTATTTAAATAGAATTAATAAATACTACATTATTTTTGTAAGTCCCAGACAGTTGATACTTAAATTTTTCGTTAACACGTAAGAAATATTCATTATACATTTTCATGTTAAATTATAAAACTTTATATATAACCACTTAAATCCAGAAGATCAAAAATGTAATCGCAATATATTTCAAAATGCAAAATTTATTAGTGCAAATATTTTTTAAGTAGGAAATATATTATTTTGAAATATATATTTATTACAAAAATTTTCGTTCATGTTAACTTATCCGTGTAAAATCTTTAACTTTCGTATTACAAAATATATTTAGATTTAATTTACTTTGAAAGAATATTTTCTGTTAAAATATGTTAGAAAATTTTCAACGAGACTGCTACCATCATTTGATATATCTATTGAATGAAGAACACAGTTCACAAGGCGACTGCCGGTAAGTCGACGCTCTAGTTTGCGCGCGAATTGGTAGATCGGCAGGTATTTCAGGATATAAGGATGGGTGACCGCTATATAATCATAAATATAATTACAAAAACTGACTTTTATACTAATTTTTATAATAAAATATAAAGTTTAAACAAAAGTTATTATGCGTACTTGAATATAATTACATTCTAAGAAATAAACGCTTATCCTTTTTAATGTGCAAGTTGATATATAATACAATATCATAAAATAATATATATTCATATACAAATTCATATACAATTTCAAGAATGGATGGCAAGATTTGCATTAAAAACTACAAATATTAACAGTTTACAAACCTAAAAAATAAAAAAAAAATCTTTGAATACATTTGTTTTAATTATTTAAAATTTTCAGAATTAATCTTAAATTTGATATCGCACTTGACTAAGTTTGATTTTCGTCATGTTACATATGTATTATATTTGCACAATTTATATGTTTTTTAAAATGAAGTAAAATATTAAAATAATCTTTACACAATTTCTAAGACATAACCTTAATAACATTATTTCCACAAAAGTCAGAATTACTTCAGCAGTTTGAATGCGTAACAATGAAAAAGTTCTTTAATGTTTATATTCTTTTTTTGTCGTCATTCTTTTAAATGCATTTAAATATCATTCTACAAACAATAATTTTTCTGTAGAAGTTGAATAATTATCTATCTCTCTATGTAGGGAAAATGACTGATACATTAGCAGCTTTTGCATGAATATAAGTAAGACACGTAATCAATGTATTTAAATGTGTTTATACTCTTTGCTCAATAAATTATATGAAAGCATAATATTGCAGGCGTGAATAAAGGCGTGAGCATAAGAAAGCAGCATTACTCAAAGAAACATTTTTATTATAGTAAAAAGTGAGCAAAATCTGCAAAAGCGTAATATGATTGGGTGACTTTAGTTATAAGAGAGATCTGTATATGGTGTATCAGCGCGTTGCGTACAAACAGGCACACTGGGGGCGAGGACGCAGCAATACTTTTTCTTGGTTGAAGTAGTGGTGTGATGGGGGTGACGGTTACCCGGGAGAAAAAGCGAGAGACAGGTCTCGGGGATTGCGCGGGGGTGAATGAGGGCTTGCTGGAGCTGTGGGGCGTGCGGGGAAAAGCGAGCTATTTTATTATGCAAAAGCTTTCACGGCAGCTGGATCGTTGTGGATCTACGGCGTTGCAGCGGCGGTGGCGGTGGCGGCGGCGGTGCCAACGACGTCGCGTGGGGGAGGATCGAGGATGGCGTCGCGGGTGGCGCGGTAACGGCGGAGGAGCGATAGTAAAAAGCCTCCGCCCCCGAATAGCGTAAATACGGGCAGCCATTTTGCGATCAACTTTTTTTTTCGGCAGTCGCACAGGGCAGAAAGGGATGCCAGACTGACACATTGAGCAAGTCAGAAAAAGAGGCAAGCCAAAGAGAGAGAACGGCCAAACACGAAAGAAACGGGGGAATGGGACGCGACGAGTAAAGAGGCAAAAAGTTTGGACACGTTCAAGAGGGAAGGGCTCGAGGGAGGGAGGACGCCACGATTCTGCGACGAGAGTACTCGTTCCAAGTTCTGGAGGTGGAAAAAAAGAGTGCACTTTGAACCGACGCTATATAAGAAGCGTAGGGGAATTAATCTCTCGTCGAGTGCCAAGACAGGGGTTCTCAATCGATGCTCTCTGACTCTCATCCACCCTCTCATTGTGCATGCGAATAATCGTGTGTGCCACATATCAGCAATTTATGTGTACATAAGGGGCTTTATATGTAGTACTTTTGCGCTCAATGTGTTTGTGATGCGCAGACTGTGATGTGTCGAATATAACACATCTTCACTTCCTGCAAAAATCTCTCTATCCAAATAAACGTTACCGAAGAAGTTTTCAAAACTACTTTCATATAAACCATTGAATACAATTATGTACAAATATTTATGACGTAAATTATATGATAAATTGTTTTATTTACTTTATTTCATACAACTCAAATTGCCTTAAGACCAATGTTATTAAGGCAATTCAAATTTAATTGTTACTACTTTTTAATGAAGCTGCTTTTGTGCTAACATATGCAACTTGATCAAACAATTTTAATTGTTTCTACAATCTTTTAGTGAGAAAAATTTAAATGTATTACTATAAATACAATACATGTTATCAAAATTAACGAAAGCATAAATTTTTCGTAGGCAAATCATAAAATAAATAAATAATATTACAGAATTGTAATAATAAGTAATTAGGGTATGAACAATTTATTTTCACGCTCATAGTTGAATGATATATCCATCCAGTTGATGTGAAAGACAGACATTTACATGAACTATTCTTTTGTCGCGTCCAATGCATATTTGCATGGCGCTACAATAAAACGCAGGTGAGATCAAATACTACACATATGTCAGAACAGACGATGTCGATTAAGTTTCATGAGTTACCGGAGGATATTGAACCAAAACTATCGAGCCTTGGAGATTGAATAAAGAATATTTATTTTTATGACAACGCACATTATGCGTGCCTCTCGGAATTTCATAATAATCAGGTGTTATTTATGACTGAGTAACTCGTATTCAACGTTGAAAAACGCGCTGTCAACTCATATTGTATGAACTATGACAATATGGAAAGCAATGATACGCCAGGACCTACAAAAAGCCATATAAAAAACATTGAACTTTATTCTTTTAATCTTATACTATGGTAAAAGCATTGCGGAACAGATTATCGCTTCAGTTTTGCAAAATGAACTATGTAAAGTTATTGAAACGTATCTGATTTATGAACTTTATGAATACACGAAAGTATTTATTTTCAGTTATTTACATTTTCAAACAAATTTTCTTGATTTGCAAATTTCCGATACTTATTTCATCAATGAATATTGTAAACAATTTCAATAAGTAAGATAAACTTCTGCTTGTATAGAATTGAATTTGATAGAAAATATATCAAGTTTATTGCATATTATGCTTTTATAGTAATAATTATTATAACAATTAAAATATACAAACACCAAATTAATAATATATATTTACTTTATATTGTACCTTTATTTTATTACCTTTCGAACAAGTTAATATAAATTCATTTGGATTTTTAAAAATTAAAATTACCGTTCGAATTAACCGGAATAATGATAATATTAATAAGTTATTATAATAACACAAATGAGTAATTCTGAAAAGTCAAAGCAACGTCGAAAGGCAATTCAGACATTAGAATTTAATTTGCTAACACGAAGTATAAGATGTATAACATATTTCAAAAACGTAACTTTTAATGATCGTTTTGAAATTATCACAAAACGCTGAGAAAAGAAGATAATGAATTATTTATTCGGTTCCTATGATAACTTGAAAGACAATGTAATTATCAATTTAGCAAATACGATGAATTAAATGATTGAATTGTTTATCGCAAGAAAGGGGCACATCGTGATAAATATAATTTATCACTTCTGGCGGAGAATCACATTCGATTAAAACTGTAAACATGTTTACAAATGAAATTATTCCGTTTGATAAAGTTGAATGCATTGTTGTAATGGTAAATTATATTATTCAAATATAACTGATTTCACTGCGATAATGAGCTTCCCAGCAAAATAATTAAATATAAGTAAATGCAAAAATCTAGACAATGAACAATAGTATACATGCAATTAATTGATCCAATAACTATTATAGTGCATTGTTTTGAGAGTTTGACAAATGATGAATATAATTAAATAAGCATACATTGAATAAATATATTGTCAATCAAAATCATACTGTAAATATTTAGACACCCTCAATGCAGTTGAAATTCGTGTTAAATATTTATGAGTTTATTGTATGGAAAACTTTGTGCACAAACATTATATTGACGTTTTTCGCGTTTCATTTTTTGTCTATAATTTATTTTCAAAACCTTTTTTGAGCAAAATCAATAGTTTATTTAAAAAATAATTCATGAGCTTAACGTTTGTAATGTCACCATCTAAATTAACCAAATATACGTATCCTGAATTGTTTATGTACAACTTCGTCTATAATCTGAATTTTGCTTTATTTAGTGACAAAATTCAGCAAATTTATTGTCCATATTAGTTACAGTAAATCAATATTAATGCAATATGTACAGATTGTATAATACCCTACAAAAAGTGTACATTCAATCTAATTCATGCGTTTATTCTCAGGATTAGATAACTGCATAATATAATCGTCTACAAACATATTCTACAAATTCATTTGATTAACGAAACAACTCTTTATATGAGATCAAATCTCTCGTTTAACTTTTCATATAACATTATAATATTATAGTATATTTGCATATGATACCAAACAAATAATCCAGTTCAAATACATTAATTGAAGCACCAGGATATATAAAATATCTGATCTATCGTGACTTTTGTTTAGTGAATTTAAAGTGAATTCAACAGAGCCCGCGACATTATCGTTTGCTCATTAGTTTGGAGCAATTTAAATATGTTATTCCAATGTCCAAGCGATGGAAGAAGTCAAACGCAACCGGTCCCCATCAGATGCATTATCAACCAGTTGTGCCAAATAGGGCAACTTGCATTAAAAAAAAGTTTCTATAATCAAACGTTAACAAAATTATATCCAAATATGCAAAAAATATGAATTACCTTACCCGTAGAGATTTTAAATGAATTCATCAAAAGCTTATCGCATTAACGCTTTTTAACTCAAAGCAAAACAATTTGCGTTTTATTATTAACCATGTGGAATCATATGTGATCAATTTAATATCGATAATTTTTCTTACAAGTTTATTTCAAAAGAAGGCTTATCAAATGAAGGCAAAACGCTAAATTTAAATGTCGTCATGGGCTGAGACCACTTCTTTTCCAACACAAGTTTCATTCAGCTGTTAAATGTTTCATCTTCAAAATGGAAGCACTGCCAGTTGAATGTAGACATTAAAAGTAGAAACAGTTGATTGTTTTTAATGGATGCCAGAAGACGGTAAAAAATATTCCAGTTACATTGCAAATTTATTCCCTCGGGTGCAAGTGGTGCCATTTTGCAGTGCATTAAAGCCGCGAACAGCCGCCCAAAGAGACGATCAAAAAGTGGAACACGGTCAGAAAATGCATCCTCCAATTTAAATTAAAACGCCGTTCATTAAAAGGTACGAAAAAGGCGCGAGCAAGTACGTTTGACAAGCATAAAAGCCCAGGCGAATTCCGATCCATACCCTTTTTTTCTTCTTTAAACAATAAATAAAATTGCAATCACACTAAGTAATGCCTTGCACGAATAACATTGTGCACCACATATTTAAGCATATGAAATGCAATATAATTAATCAAATGATCGTCAGAAAGATAAAGGACAAATATATAATAAAAAAAAATAAAATTCAGAAGACGCATTTAAAATTGTACGCATTCAAATTACTTACTCAAAATAATGTCTATTGTCATATCCTCGTTTTGAACATAAATTTGTGTTAACGTTATATTTAATATTATTATGAGGTTTGTTTAATATAAAAATAAATTGGGAAAACGAGACATTTTTATACATCTTTTATTTAACTCTGTGATTCCCAATGAAAATAATAACTTTATGTATAATACAAAATAATTATTAAATTATTATTTAACTTTAGGTTAGATTATTATTGACAGTTAAAAATACACTGGTCACAAAAAAACGCATCACTTTTTTAAAGTCAAAAATTGCCAAATTGCAAATGGCTGTAACTTTTTAAAAAATCGATTAAAAATGATGATTCTTTTTTTGAAATGAAGATAAACTCTTCTTCTTTTGATACCTGTTAAGCAATTTTTGTTTCTTGGTAACCCCCTTCTCCTGCGCTCCACCAAAACAAAAATAAAAATGTGAAAAATGCATCAAATTTATTATCATTTTTCTGCAAAAACTGCTGAATAAACCTATTGATTTTGCTTAAAAATCAAAAAGTTTGGTTTATTCTGAACAATTTCCTATAAAAGAAAGTGTTTTTCGTTGATTTTTGACAAAGCTAGGAACAATTAAAAAACACATGTTTATTCATTTAAATTCACTTAAATACACACATAAATCTATTTATGTGTGTATTTGTGTGTTGTGTGTATTTATCAACACATAAACATACATACACACACGAATATAGACACATAGAAAAACGTAAATAAACCCACCAAATTACACATTTATACCCATAAACACAAGAAAACGAATGTAATCACACATAAATACAGATGAAAACGCTCCAGCATACACGTTATTATGTTATTATGAGTGTGTAAGTACATGCTCAAAAACACACGACAAACACATATTGATATACAGTTGGCACAGGTGAAAATGACAAAAATTAGTGAATTAACATGTTTTCTTTAATTGTTCGTAACTTTGTTAAAAGTCAACGAAAAACCACTTTTTTTTAGGAAATTATTCAGAATAAACTAAAATTTTTGATTTTTAAAACGAAATCAATAGATTTATTCAGCAATTTTTGCAGAAAAATGATAATAAATTTAATGAATTTTTCACATTCTTATTTTTGTTTTTTTGGAGGGGCGCGGGGGGAGGGTGTTACCAAAAAATAAAAATTGCCTAACAGGTATTAAAAGAGGAAGAGTTTATCTTCATTTCAAAACAAGAATCTTCATTTTTCATTGATTTTTTACGAAGTTGCAGCCATTTGAAATTTGGCAATTTTTGACCTAAAAAAAGTGATGCGTTTTTTAGGTGACCAGTGTACTTTACATAAATTTCCCAACATCATTTTACTATTTCATTATTTTCTTTTTTATATTTCATCATTTTTTTGTTTCTTTTGATTGAATGAGATTCTGTTTATTTCATGACTTCAATAACACACGGATATTGTGTTTCTTTACTCTTCCACTGAAATTATAAATATATATTCAAATTGAATATATTATTTGAATAAATAACATATCCAATGGAAATTACATTACTTTTTGTTGAACACAAATTATATAAATATAACAAAAATGGATATATTCATTAATATTGCTAATCAATGTTACATTTTTCACAATACCTTTAATAAAGTATATAAGATAAATTAACAATATATTGATTAATATTAATTAAATAAAAATACTAATATTAATATTTTCATAATCCATGTTAATATGTATATTGTTTTTATAATCGTTTTTTGACAACATATGATAAAGGCCATATATTATTAATAATATACTGATAATATTTCAATAATACACTGAAAATATATGTTTTATACTTCTGGCAATATCGTATATGATATATTAGTGTTGATTGCTTTATAAATATGACATACGATATCACATAGATAATATCATATATCGTATGTATAAGAGAATCGATATGATTAAATTGTAAGTTTAATAGTTTGAACAACAGGTAACATGTTCCAATCCCACGAATTATTATCTTCGCTTAATTGTATTGGTCATGTTCTATATGTACATTTGACTGACATTTGATTTGTATTGAAAAACACAATTCGTGCCAGACATAACAAAAAAAACAAATAAAAGCCATTGCGCACGATATTTTAATGTGTTATATAGTATATTTTGTTCAATAACGTAACAAGTGGAACTTGTTTAATTCAGAGTTGGTTAATTTTCAAAGTGTTCATTATCATTTTAAAAACAGTGTATTATTTGTGTATAACTCGTTTTATACAATTTATAACATTGATTTATAAGAAAGAACAATTAGAAGATAGGAAAGAGTGCTTCAGTTGTTCAGAAATTTTTATCTATTCTCAATTTAGCACCAAAAAGATGGGAACTGAAACTCTTTATCGAATTCGCAGTTCTAGCTAAAAATGAGATTCGTAATTGCAGAAATCTAGATTTTTTCCGTTTATTTCTCATACTTCAAATCATGTTTTTCGTTAAAAGGAAGTAGAAAGTGTCATTTCTCGGCAACTGCATTTCTGTGATAAAAAATAAACATTCCATATTGGTTATCCAAAGACATTTGTATATTACTTGCGAAAATGTTCTTTTGCATTATTTTGTAAAGCGTTTTAAATGAAGAAGGACTGAAGGAATGAGATGCAAATTTGGATACAACACATTATCGAACAACGAAGAGAAAAAGCGAGCATTTACAAAAGCCGAAAGCTGAAGTCGTTAAATCTTGAAGATGGAAAACAAGCTGTGTGTTGCGTGACAGCTCGTCTCGAAAACAACGATCTGCATAAAGTGTATGCATCGGCAAACACGCATCGATTCGTTGAATCGAAATCCGCGACGACGCGGAAAACGAACGAGTTCTCTTATAGCTCGAGCCCCGTTGCCTAATTTGGAGGTGTGCGCGCGCTCGGCACCCGCCGATTCATTACCAAGCGGGATCCTCGCATTATTACGAGGCCGAATTAGCTAATTTCGCTGGTCGTTACGTTGTTTCGACGAGAGCCAGAACGACGCCCCACCTTTCACGGAGGTCCTTCTGACAGCAAGGTTCGCGTTAAACCACCCCATTTGAGCGTTTTCCACCCCGACAACCTTAGCCTATCGGCCAAATATAGGCTACCGCCTCCCCCATCCACGAGACCGCGACTCCACGCGGACGGATTTTCGCTCGCAGCCAATCGACGTCGAGCTAGCGCGCTCTTAGCCAATCGCATGAGCGTTCCGCCTGATATTCCACGAGCTTTGATTCACCGCCAATCGCGTGCCACATTCGACCAATCAACGTCGCGGAATGAAGAAGCCGTGAACTGACAGACATACATTGAGTCCGCGTGGACTTTTCTGACGTGGGCATAGCCTGGGGTAAAACTATCGGCCACCCACGCCCGAGGAGAAAAATAAAGCTCACAAGAGAGAAAGAAAGAGAACAAGAGAGACGGAAAGAGAGAGAAGCGTATGTACTTATCAGCTCTCTACCGACCTGAGCTTTTTTTTGCTCGAGCCTACCCTCTGCGACTGCCGCCCCCGAGCACTATTATGGCATAACAAAGTCCAGCGTGTCGCTTATATCGGATCGTACGTCAATATACCGCCAGCCTTGCGGTATCGAAGACACAGCTGGCATCTTTCTTTCGCACATTCAAGAGCTGTGCGCTGATGAACGAAGATAACAAACTTAAGACAATTGCGGAGCATAGTTTGTTAAGGCGTGACGTCTAAGTTTCGAGGGTATTGTTAATAAAGTGGGAGTGGTAGTAAAGGCTGCTCAAGAGTTGGAGAGGAGGGCATGTAATGCGAAGTGAGGAAAAATGAGGTTCAGATCAATTCGCTGTATGTAGGCGGAAGTATGAGTCAAGTTACTTACTCATGGTGTGAAGTTGAAGGATGTGGATTTTGTTACTTGGAGATAGATAAGAGATAAGAAATTAAATTACAAAAATTGATCGTGTTGTTAGTAAAACGTATATTAAACTCGTGAATGATTGACTGCTCACAAAGACCATTTTTCTCAATGACTTGTTTGACACGTTGTGAATTCAGTATATGCATTGCAAAATTACACGTTTATTTTTACACAATCTCAACACCAACATGTAGAAACTTTATTAACAAATATATTTTGTTTAACTAAACGATGTGTATGACGTTATTATAAAACTGGTCTACTTTTAAGTTATTGGGAAAAGGTAGTTTCGCGTTAACTTGTGAAATTAACTGAATGAATGACGTTGGGAAATTGTAAGACAAAGAATTTGTTAAAAGATTTGTTACAATTTAATCAATTAAGACTGTTGCTATGTCATAAAAAATGATGAATATAATCTGCCAATGAACAAATAATCAAAAACGTTGGATTTTAATCCGAAGTTTTCTTATTTTTTAACAATCAATTGTAATAAATGATTAATTATTATTGCATGATATAAAACAACTTTTCCAACTTTAAAATACAAAAAAAAATATAAGACAGAAATAAGAATAGAATGACCTTATTATTTCCTGTAATATTAAAAGTAGTGTTTACCAGTTGACAAATATTTCACTCACGGTTTGAAAGAATAATATGCTTTTGAATTTTTTCGATTAGTTAAAAATTGTATTAACCCGCTGAAAAACTTGGCTTGCTCATTGGCACTTATCCAGACATGTCAAAAATTTATAGTATCGATAATACCGCTGTAATTTGTTAATCGGAAGTGAAAAGAGTGATTTCATTTATCACATTTTCGAATACTTAACGGAATTGTAATGTTTTTAATTAGAACATATCAATTCTATTTAAAAATCGAGAAAAAAAACTAGAAACACGACATCGCGTATCTGCTGAAAGATTATAGAAGTAAATATACTTAGAAATTAGAACAACGTGTTTATCGCATGCTTCAAGTATTTTTGTTTGAAATGTGTTACTTATTAATTATTATAAGCTGTACTATAGCACCGCCAAATTGTGCGCAATGCTCTGACACGGTAGTGTATGATTCAAAAAATAAACGAATGATTTATGATTGCAGTTGCAAGTTGAAGATAATTTCGCCATCCCAAATAACGTATTTCCCTAAGTTCTGACAAGGAAGATAGTACGCAATTATTATTGTACAAACGAGCGTCGAGATCCATAGCTCGGAGAACCCGATTACGATCGTTTTTCATTTGCGATGCTGGAGTTATAAGCAAAACCGATTTTAACGCGCGAATATTAGCACGAAACATATCGTATCAAATATCAACTAGTCATAAAATTGCAAATCCATTAGCCATGATCCTAATGTATATTGCAGCAAAATTGAAACCACACTTTCTACATGTTTTAATATTAATGTGCATTATCATACTATTTTGTAGAATAAACATTTCAAACGTAACTGCTGTAACGGTCCTTATCAAGTAATCGCCCCTTTTGCACAACGTCTTTATCAAAACTTAAAAAATATTCAACTGAACGTAAACGCACAGTAAAATCATCGTTAAAACGCTCGCTCACAAGCCAGGTTATTTTTGCTGTTCTTATATATTCCACGGAAACAAAATATGCTCAACATTATTAGCATATTATGAAACGCGAATTTACTTCGAAATGAATTACCGCGCTTCTCTGGAAAGTAGTACTCCACTGATAATTTACTGCGCCAGAAAATACCAGACAAGCAGAAGATCGTATACTTGGTTGTGAACAAAGTACGATGTCAAAAGCACAATAGAATTTCGCACATCAGGAAACACGTCGTTCCCTTGGAATCACTCGTTCGCTAACATACATCTGGATGTCTCTCTCGGGAGCTTCTTTGCTTGCGTCAGACGAGGAAGTGAAATGACGAAAACCGCAGTTTCGCAGCCCTTATTTGCAAATAAGAAAATTCACTCGGTGTATGCCGATCCTATGGAATTTCGGTGCGCCATTTGTTCTGACTCAACAAAGTGGACCTTATTTTCCATGGAAAACAATAAGAGAGGCCGGGAACGATAAGGGTACCTCTCTCCTGCGATCACGATGAGGGTGAAGAAAACACACGCCGAGCAGAAAGCGGATTTCGACAACGTTATACCTTTTGCTTGCATTTTGTCTAGCGCAAATTTGATGTCAGAGCTTTAAACATTCAGAATGAACTTCGGGGTAGTTTTAAGATGGAAGAATGCATGTGATTACACTTACGAGAACAAATACATCAAAGTGTAATGGCTAAATGAACTGAAAGGCATTAAGAATTCGTTCATTGTTTGCATTTTTCCTATCATAATGTTTAAATATAACATTTGGAATATAATGGACTTGATTTTCCATTTCATCTGAAGTAATTTGTTTGATTTCGAATGCGCCTAATGAAATGATATCTCTAACAGAAAGATTCGAAGACTTTGAGATTATCGAAAAAAGCATTATCATATTCATAGTCAGTGAATAAGTAAAAGAAAAACAAGGTTGTGCAATACGCTGATCGCAAGTTAATTAGATATCATCTATTGTATGATGGTTATTTATTAGGACATTAAATTGGACTTTTGTATCTTTTTATTACACGTAACGTCTTAATAAACAATTCAACTATCAATGTTTGCGGTCAAGTTGTTGATTCCTGGAGAAAATAATAAGAAGGAGAGAAGTTGCGTGAAATAAACTAGCACTAATGATAAGTTGTGATTAACTAATCACGTCATACCCTGAAGTGCAAAATTCGTTCAAAGTCGAAAATGATTAGCTTGTATGCGCAAAAAAGTAAAAAGCTATGTAATCGACAAAACAAACTTGACAGCGTGCAGCATCATGCGATTACGCTGTTCTCAAATAAATTTGATTGGCGTGCATTAACGTCATCATCTCGGAACATTAATCGCGAAGAATCTACACATTCCGCAATATCATGAAATAACAGGTCGAACAATTATTGGCCACTAATACGCTTGGATTGCAGCAGCACATCTTGTAATTAAATCCAGCGGCGACCTTCATCCGTTGATCTGCTTCTCGGCCCCAATACACGGGTTCCGTCAATTGACGGTCCAAGTATGCGCGTGTAAATACGTAGGTGGCTCGAGGGTATGAGAAGCTAAGAGAAAGAGCGAGAGCTATTCACTACGAAACCAACCAACAACTTACTCTTCACGTTCGCGGCTGTGAAAGAGCCAACAAGGACGGATGCAGACAGAGAAGTTCGAGGCCACTGAAACCAGCTGCATTCCCAACCATTAGAACTCGGCGCGATAGTGAAAATTTACTGTCGTAACCCAGTCTTAATGCACTGCATCGCTGCGGTGGCGTAGTTATGGACGCTTCGTTGGAGCCGACGAACAAGCAGAAGAGAAGCGCTTGGTGCAACGAGGACAGACAATCCACCTAACCAACGACGCTCGTTGTATATGTTCTCTCGTCTACTCTCGACACTCGAGTAGTTTCTACCAAGAGAGCTGGTGTCATGAAGCAATGTTATCTGCCACCCCGGCAGACGAGTGAATGAGCGAAGAAGATGCAACACGACAGAGAAAGACGGAAGCCGCGCGGTAATGGGTTACAGTCAGGGCCGTAGCGATACAAGCCGCAGAATGGCGCTGCTCTTGTCAAATTCCACAAATAAACGAGCGCAAAAGTGTACTACAAGGCGACGGCGAATTTGTTCATTTATAGGACGCGCTATGTTAACACTCGCCGACAAATGTTCCACACATCATCCAGGTGCAAAAATGATCAACAGTCTTCGACAGTTTACAGTATAATACAAAATAATGACAAAAAGGACCAATAAACAAGGGTATTCTTGCAACAACATACGCTTTTATTGTCCGCCGTAAATCATACCGTTTCATACTGTGAGTTGGTAATAGGCTTTGATTGGAGTACATGCTAATGATTAGAATATATGCCCGGGCTTCGAAATAATTTAGCAATGCCATTACGTACTCAGCTATGCTTTCATCTAATATTTATCATGTCACTCAATAGATGCTTTTAATTATATAGTCTAACAAGCCAGTAAACTGTGTTTATTTTTGTGTATACATTGTGTATACATTTGAACAATTTTTAATATTTTCAAATCAAAGTTACATTAAATATGTCTTCATTACATGAAGACAGATCTTCTTAATTTTGCCAGTTCCAATTTTTATAAGTATCGTTGTCTGACTGACTCACATTTATTCCATAACTTTTTTAAAGCTAAAATTTTTATATAAGATGCGGATGAATTACGTGATCAATTTTCAGGACTACAAAAAAAAAGAGAAAGAGGAAAAATGAATGTCATTTTTTCAAAATTATACTTATTCAACCAGCTTATAACAAAAGCAATTATATATATTTAAAGCAATCCAATTTTTAATATAAAGTTTATACTACAAATAGAATAAATAAAATATTAAATTATTTTATTATATTACAACATAATTAAATTAAATTAGCAAATAGTATTTTCATAAAGAAATTATATTTCAAAAATGATTTCAAATTCATGTTTATACACTCAGAGACATATGATAGGGATTTTTAGTGTATTTAACATAATTTATTACTATGTGTCATGCCATTCTTGGGACGTGAAGGAAAAAAAACCAAATTGTACTATAAAACATAGTAAAATTAGGCATAAATGTCGCGATATTTGCTGTAAATACTCTTAAAAAATACGATTTCAATATCTAATTTTACTATGTTTCATAGTAAAATTTGTTCTTTTTCTGTAACGTCCCAAGATTGGT
>JABFPJ010003307.1:0-16487 GCA_022817425.1 Gryon sp. ZL-2020 | reverse complement strand
TTTGTTTATGTTTTTTTTTTTTTTTTTTTCATTTTTTTTTGTAATAATAATTAAAAAAACAATAGTCAATATCAAATCTCAAACCATTAAAAAATGACTTACATAAATTTTCCGAATATATAATTTGTTTATATATTTACATAAATTTACCAAAAGTTTAACTTTTTTAATATTTTTATATTTTAAATTAATTCTTAGTTTAAATATAATTTAAACTGTAAGTAAAATAACTTTGAAAATGTGTAGATAATATCCACGGATATGTCATCTCAGTACGTCGGAAGCACAGATATAAGTAGTTATCCAATGTGGGATAGTTCAGTTTTATATCAAGCACCACCTCCGTCACACGCTCACGTTAATGATCATGGACTTTATAGACAACCGTGTGCTTTACTTCATCAAAGGTACATAATCTGCTCATTATATCCCGTACGAAAAAATACATATCAAAATGTATGTCAAAATATATAATTTCTTGCCGCTAAAATATATTTTTTATATGTAAATATATTTTTACTTATATTTTTTAATATATTTTAAATACATATTAAATATATAACTTTCTGCCGACTCCGATTCGAAAATACATAAGGAAATTCATTAAATATCATTAATTTACTAAAAATACAAAATTTTACGAATGTTAAATATTTGTTTAAACTTTATTTTTCAAATTTCCTTCTGGAACTTCCTTCTGCAATTTTCTTATGCATTTTCGAATCGGGGAAAAATATATATATACACATATTCAAATATATTTTTACATATATTTTCTTCCATTAGTAATCCAAGCTTATATTATTATATTTGTATTGCTTTGTTAATTCTTCAAAATATTTGGTATAATTTTGTTAGTCGCTATACCCAAAATGGGCGATCACCAAATTTACCCTCATCAACAACAAAGAAACCAAGACGCAGAGTAGCCACAGTTTCTCAAAGAAGAGCTGCTAATATCCGAGAAAGACGAAGGATGTTCAACTTGAATGAAGCTTTCGATAAACTACGAAGAAAGGTATGGTTTTCATATAAATAAAGTCGACTCATTAAAATAAAAATTTGAGTCATTAAGAATGAAATTTTTGTTTTTGCAGGTACCGACTTTTGCTTACGAAAAACGTTTATCAAGAATTGAAACTCTTCGTTTAGCTATTACTTACATAGCATTTATGGGCGAACTATTAGGTTTAGAAACAAACAGTCCCAAACCAGAATATATTCCACGAGACTACTATATTCCCAACTAAGATGTTAATTAAGAGAGATAAATTGACTGATTATTCTTAGAATAACTTCACAATGTCTTCCACATTTAGTGTTTAAATATAATTTATTTATTTTAAGGACTTAGTTTAGTTTAAAGGAAACAATTATATATTGATAATAATAATTAATTATAACTGTTTATACAATATTATATATAAGCAATAAACTAATTGTAATGAATGAAATGATGTTCTTACACTTTAGTTGTAACACTTGTTCCAGTATTTCAATCAATATTTTCAATATTTAGTCAAATTTTGGTTTTCTTCATTATTTTTCATTTATTTCAAAATTGTGAATTATGCATTTATAATTTAATAATCATTTTATAATAAATAATTATAATAAATTTATAATAATAAAGTATTAATACTTTGAATGACACATTATATTATTAACAAATATTCTATTTTATAATTGTGTTTCGTTTATTAATATTGAAATATGGTAATAAGTTATTAAATTATATAAAATTCTTTATAATATTTACTATAAAAAGTGGTCTAAAGTAAAAAAAACTGATCTTTTGAAAATGTAATGAATAAAAATAATTTTAAAAAATATTTAATAAAATATCCCTGTAAAATCGATGTAACTAATAAATAATTTGTTACATTTGCGTCTTTAATATTTTCTAATTATGACCCAATTTTTTATTTGCTTCATTAATCGATTTGCTGTCAATTCTTAACATTTAAATAGTTATTAATTTAATTGGCGTGATACTTTTTTATATTTAAATTTAAATAAGCTAAAAAATCAAACAATGAAAATGATATTAACAAATCTTAAAATGTAATGAATTCGTTTTTTTTATTTATGTAGGATATTTTTTATATCCCAAAATGATAAGAATATGAGTTTTTGTCGATAAATCTTTTAAATGAGAAATATAGTTTATTAGTTTCTTTTTTAAAATGCTATATCCAAAAATCAAATTAAATTCTTTTGAATTCTGAAAACGATGCTATTTTTATCTATTATAACGAGACATATTAATAAATAATTATATAAATATGGATAAATCTTAAAAAGAACAAAATTATTAATTAACTAATAAGAAAATTGGACAATTTACGTGAGGTTCAGGGTGAATTTACCTGGATTCTGGATAGTACATATTTAAAACCTCCCGCTGAAAATTGATTTCAGTTACCAGTTTTTGATTGGCTTCTATATTTTATGAATACTATATCTGCTTATATTATAATGCATATAATAACAACGGATACTAAACATACATTAAAATCAATCTATATGTTATATAGCACATTCAAAACTAACTTCACTAAATTATTTTGTTTTTAAGCAAATAAAATAGAATAACAATAATATATTTTTGATTTCGTTTAAAATTACAGTATTAACTTCATCAAAATGTCTCTAGTAATCCAGTATTACCAATTTCATCTTACATAACAAAAAGTCCCACGCCTCATCTAGGAACTATTGAATAATTGATTTGCGCGACGTTGGCAATTCTGCACTGACATATCTGTGTGTCTTTCAATGTTGTTATCAACGTGAATTATATTTCTTGTCAAATCTCGTAATTCATACGAGTAATTGTAACAATTAAGTGATATAGATGATCCGATTTGCGTTACGTTCAAACGCAAAATAAGCGTTCACGATCAATCGTAGAAGTCATCGTCGTATGGTTGTATTTGTAAACCTTGTCGGAGTGACAAAGACAGTCGCGGATCTGCAATTACAATTTAAAATAGCACTCTTGACTCGTTGTTTTGTTAAACTTTGATACTAACCAGGTCGAACGTCGAGTACAACGAATCACAGCGATTATATATGTTTTTAATCTTTGTTGCGTTATTGCATCGCACGGTGCCTTCGACAAATTGACAAGACGTAAGGAGAACCTAACCTCAAAAGTTCACCTGGAATCAATGATCACATTTCGTTAGCAATTTAATCTCCAACTTTAATTTCAATAGTCAACACCGAAAGACATGGCTTTGATAGTTGAGTCAAAGGCCATTGAGGATGTCATTGAGTTTTCATGTGCCTTTGACATATGATTTCCGTCGTTATGATGTATCAGTCAATCCGTATTTAAACAGTCAAAACTCTGTGCGTAAGTGTTGTTTTTTATTATGTCAATTAGTTTGTTTTCATTGCTGTAGTTGCACACATGCAACTTTTCATTTGCATTTTATCTTTATTGCAGTTTAGAAATTATTCTAAAGTCTAATGAAGTAAATGAATGTTTTGTTTATATATTAAAATTGGTTAAGCATCACTTAATCTATTATTGGAGACCTTGTTATTGATTATCAGTAAAGTTTGGTTCAATTAGTTGAGTTTGAGAATGATTTATCTTTTGATTATTTTTCATTCTAAATCATTAAAGTTTTGCATTATTTTTATGATACATTTTTTAAAAATAATGTTAATAATTTAATTATACATTTTAATATTGGGTTTAATGAAAGTGATTTTAAAATGAGTTGATTGTATAATAATTGATTTTATTATTGTTTTTTCAGATATTTGCACATAAATTTTTAACAATTTAGTAAAGTTACATGGAAGGACAAGAAGACCATTCTCTGTAGTGTTAAAATGGACAATAAATATAAATTCGTAGATCGTACGAGAGTAATGCCAAAAAGCGAAGTTCGTCGAGATACGGATCCTTACATTTTTGGCGAGCCCGAATCTTTTGTAGCTCAAAGTTTAAAAAGCATAAGATCAGTTAATGCGAAGAATGCGAAAGTTAGTCAAAATGGTAAAAGTAGTTCGAAATCACGTGGAAAGTGTATAAAGTCAAAATCAAAAGCAACATATGATGGTCATGTTGACAAGTCTGAGACATATGAATCAGCCAGCAGTAATCGATTGAAGCATAAACTCGCGACGGATGGATTACGTCAAGGCAAATTAAAGCGACAACAAAGTCGGGATCACACTTTATTGTACTATCCACGAGCTGGAGATGAAATATCTGACAGCGAGTCTAGTGGAGATGAGACAATGGTGTATCAGCGACATTGGTTTTTTGGTGAACCAAATAACGCACTTGCACGATCTACGAGATTGTCACAATTACGCTCACAATTACGTAGACGACTTATACAGCTGAGTAAATGTGACCCCGAATCCGAATCTGTACTCAGAGAGAAAACACGAAGTCTATTGGAAGCAGCTTATAGGTGATTATTTCAGATGTATCTCCTTAAAATTAAGGAGAAATTTATCTCCTTAAATTTAAAGAGTTACAGTATATTATCGTATCGTATCTTTACTGTATTAACGTAAAGATATCAGAAAATATTGTTAAAAAAATAGTGTCACTTAAATTAAAAATTAAAAAAAAAATGAAAAAAATAAAAAGTTAAAAAAAGTTTGTTAAAAATTAAAAAATTGCAATCTAAATTCCCATCTAAACAATTCTCTGTGATTGAAACAGGGATCCCGCATCGACAGCTCGAGCTCTGAGCTTAGACTCGCGACATTTAGGCAAGTATGCGGATGGTCCGTTATTGGTCGGTGGTGAATGTGGCGCTGACGGTTGTCGGCAGCTGTCGTTACCCTGCACTCGACATTGTTCGCGACACATCATGATGAATACCGATCAACTGCTATTTGAGCATTGCACTGCCAAGTTTGCGGACAACACCCAGTGCTGTGTGCCTGTGTTTGACGTCACGCACGAACTTCCTCTTTGTCCGGAGCACGCGCGCAAGAAGGACAATTATCAGCGCAAGTCTCAGGAATCAAAACCAAAGAAGGCGCGTAAAAAGGCGGTCTCGCCGACCACAATGCCCAGGCCAAAACCAAAATCCAAGCCGAAGAAGCGCAAACGACCGCCACCACCGCCGCCACCACCCACGTTGGCGCCACCCCCGCCACCGCCCGTGGTGACGATGCCGGCGACGTCGCCGATGTCGCATCCTTCCGTCCCAATGAGCGCCCCGTCGCCGATTAAAGTTGACGCCAGAAACTCAAGTCTCAATGACAATAGTACGGTGCACCATCAGCATCATCATCAGCATCATCATTTCGCCAATCAAATAATTGCAAATGATAATCATGCGAAAACTCTCAACAATCTGAATGTCCCGCAAAACAGTTCCAACGCCGCGAACCTTAATTTGGGACTTGGCTTGGGCTCGTTAGGTCTCGGTGGCTCATTAAAGGTTGAACTTAGCGATCACGAGGTGTTCGCGTCACTTGACCCAACCGAGCACGACTTCGGTGACGTTCTCAACAACTTACCACCAGATGCCTTCAACGATTTGTTCATCGGTAAGGACGATTTATTTACTGACTTCGAAGGTTTAGATGTTAAAGAGGTTTTCGGCAGCTCTGACACCGAATTGGGAGAAATATGTTGCTAAGCACGTTCGCTTTTTTTGAGAGCTTATTTTTTCCTTAATAACTAATGTATAAAAGTTAGATAGAAGTTGAGGTTCAATTTTGTTAGTCTATGAACATTGCGAGACAAATTGTGTAAATAAAGTGTAAATGACAGATTGAGATTAGTATTTGACGTTAGATTGGTGTGGATATCATTTTTGATATAGCTTCGGGAAATAAGTATTACGAACATTTTTTTCCAACTTTCTTCTTGTCTTGATAAACGCAAAAGCATTTATTAGGCGATTACAAATTATTTATATTTTTTTAATACAAAATGTGATTATTAAGTATTTGAAAACTTACTACGACGTAGGATAGTGTAATAATATTGTTAGAATCAAATTTATTTTTTAATATTTTTATATTATACACTTTGGTTGATTTATAATATTTTAATTGAATGATAATTAAAATATGATAAACATTTTAAAACATTTTTGATTAGCTTTAAAAATTAGTCAGTTGATCCATTTATTTAAAGCATTTTTTAAAGCTATCACTAGGAGCAGTAATTGATCATTCATAAATTGTTAATTCACAAATAAACAGTAAATGGTAATTAAATGCATAAATTGTTAATTACAAATAAAATAAACTCTTTACCAAATTTTCTGTGTATACATTCTATAATTGTGTATACATTCTACATTGTGATATAAAGCTTTAATAAAGACATGTTTATTTTCATTTATAATTATATGTTTTATTTTTTGTCCCCCTTTTTTTAATAATTCATTTATCTGACAAGTGTCAAAAGTGTCAAACTATATTGTCATTAATGATAACATTAATGTTAAATATTGAAAAATTGCATACAAAAAATGAAGTATTAATTATTATAATTAAATGTCATTATGTTTAAATAAATTAATTTAATAACGCTTATTTATACTAAAGATTTGCATGTTATAACACAAAATAATTACATGATTATTAATTAACAGTGCATGAAATCTTATAAATTAATCTTCATTTAATACTGTCTTTTTGCTTTAGAAAGCAAATTTTAATTTCGCTTATTATTTAACTAAACTTTTATTTATATTTTAATTTCTTTTTACTATCTTTTATTATTATTTCTGTTAAAACATACTGATGAAATAATTAATAAAAAAAAATTAATTATATCACGAACAAAATCGTTATTTAAATTTATAGAAAGCAGAAATGGCGAGTATGAACCTTCAAGAGAAGAAGAGGAGGAGCTGGAACGAGCTTTAGAAGCGGTTGATAAAGACGTTCGAAATTTGGAACGAATGGGCCAAACTCACGGATTATTGGAACCGGCGTTGCTGGCTCAACTTATGTCGGACATCGCTTCGTAGCCTTGTTAATTCTTTGTCAATAACATCTGAAGATAAAGCAAAAAGTAAATGCATATACAACAAATGAAATGGGAAAAAGGGGAATATAGTGTAAAACTGACCACAAGTAAACTTAAAACTAAAATGTGTGCTCTTAATGCAAGTAGAAAACAAAGTCACACATGACAAAGTTGTTAAAAAGTAATTTATCTGTGTCGCTCTTGTTATAGTCACACTTTATTGTGATGAAAATTGTGGTAGAAAAAACTAATGGACAATTCCTCAACGTGTTTAAATAAGAGCTAATTTTGTTCGAACAAAGTTTCCTGACAAAAGTTATACAAATTGCACTTCAAACAAAATATAATGCATTTAAATGTCGTGTATAAAAACACAAATTTTGTGTCAGTTTTTTTTTATTATTTCACAGTGTTTCGTTGCAAAATCTTGAAAGATGCAATTTGTACAATTTGTTGTCATTTGTATTGAAAGACTTCGATCATAGGATTGGCATCTTATAAGCAACCAAAATGTATCCAATATATTTACGTTAAATCTCTTTTGGACTTATGATTGACATGCTTCTTGTAATGCATTGCACATTTAAATTTGAGATATTTAAGTCTCTGTGAAGCATCGGTTTCATCATGATTTCACTGTGTTTTGTAATTTAGTACAAATACTTGCCTCTAAATTAATAGTTGAAGACATGCAAACTGTGGTAATAATTAAAATATTGATAACAGAATACAGATTTATGTGCTTTCATTTGAAAGTGTAACCAAATAATACAAATTATACCAAATATATCTCTGCATATACCGTTCAGTGAAATCAAACAAGATTCGTCTTCTTTGATTTTATTTGTCTACTCTTTCCTATGATTTTAACTATTAATTACGAGGAGTTAATTAACTATTATTGTACGCTTTACTTTACACGAAATCTATCAGTTTAAGAGTTTAATGTATATGTCTATATTGTTTTTGTATGAACATGTACAAACTCATCAACACTTGTATATGGTTTATAATGTTGTAACTGCTTCATTATTAATATGAAGCATCAAATTGCATTCATTATTATAATTTGCCTATTGTTCGTACCAAAATTTGTAATTGTAAATTGTAAATGTCTAGAATGAAATTGTTTTATATAAACTCAATTTCAACATTAAGTAAAATACAATATAACAGAATTTCTTCAACAAATAATGAATCTTAACTGATAAAAAAAGGTATTCATTAATTATTGTACAAATTAAAATTAAGTTTCAAATATAATAAAAGTTACTGGAACAATGTTGTATAATATAATTTATACAAGTTAATTTCCCATGAATGAAATTTCATTATATGTCGAAGAAATTGACCTTTTGTTCAATGTTTCATTTATGCTTTATTTATTTTATATTTAAGAATAGTAAGATGCAGATATAATAAAGTCACTATTTTAATGTAGGTTCCGAATATGAAACTAGATCGTATGAAATTAATAAGTGTACATAAAAATGGTTTCGTGAGTAAATGGGAGACGTCTGTTTGACAATTACATCTTCCGAAATTTATTATTGCAGTATTTTAGCTGACAAGGGAATGAAGTACATTTGAAATGCTGTATATAATGAAACCGTGGTCTAGTTTTTGTATTTGTTATTTTGCACCGAAGTGAGACTGTGTAATACAAGTTATTTACGTTTTGTTTCGTTTTCGTTTCGCAAAGAAAAACTATGAATTTTGAAGAACAAAAAATTACGATAATATATTTAATTAAATTTTGCATCATAATGTGTTAATAAATTAAGCTACTTCTGTGTACGATATTTAATGTAAAAATATGAATAGAGTTTTCTCAATGAAATTACATCATTAATAAACAAAATTTTTTTTTCAATTGATCGTGCAATTTAGGAAACTTGCGTTTCATTTTCATTAAAGAACACACCATTAAACTAAGTAATGTATTTAAACACATTGAATTATAAATTTGTACATACATTCAAAGTGGCGTAAAATCAGTTTTATCGTAATACTTGTATTGCAAATGCAAATAATATACTATTATTTGATGGGTCTTGATTTTAATTAATTATAATGTTAGTAGTAGACAACAGTATTTAATTTATATACCATTGTATAAGATCATTATGTTTTAGAACGCATTTATAGAAAATAAAGAATTTTAATAAAAAAAATCTTGAATGCATTGATTCTTATAATAATACATTCTACAAGAAAAAATGGAATTCAATCAATTATTACATCATGTTAAAAATAGAAACATATAAAAGACCAAAGTCAATAACTATTTTGAATAATGAGCGCTTTAGAAATATGCCATAAAGAATAAAACTAACATAGATATGCCAGGACTAATCTCATACATATTAATTCATAAGATATTTTGCAATAAAATTACTATTTCTTAATTAATACACAAGATAAAATATACCACATAGACCATTTTTAATTACATATTATACAAATATATTAAATAAAGTATATAAAATGTATATAAATGATTTAATATTTGATATTATATAACAAAATAGAAATATAATAATAATCAATTATTGGAATTATATTCATTTGAATTTACTCTGCAAATGTAATAACTGCAGAATAATGATTAACAATTAAACATGATATCTCGTGATCTGAACTTTGTCTTTCTTGGCTCTTGGTTCATATTAGTTATATGAAATGCAATGTAGAAGGCGCTTCAGTATGACGGTTTTTTAATCCGTGGATATAATATAAATGGAAGTTCCAACTTCCGAAGTTCCAACACCCTTGTCAACGCGTGCGCAAACATAAAATCTATATTAAATAAAATGGAGGAAAAGAAGGTTGTCCTGGAGCACGAGGCTAAGAAGGATGAAATACATGAAAAAGAGTCCACGAGCGCAAGGTAAAGGGCAAATTCATCTAGCACGTCCACCGAGTCTCACGTGACACGTCGTTTGTCCGTGTAATGATTGTTGTTCTCCAAACTTTATGCTTCCGTCGTTGCTCTATTTGGCTCCATTTATTTTTCTTAATAGATTTTACATGCTTTTTTTACTCTGCCCATCTTCCCAAATGCTCATTTTATCATAGCTTTATTTATTATTATCATTTATGTGAATAACTTGAAAATACATGAATTTTAAGCTATGAATTATTACAGTTGATATTGTTAATGTTTACGATACTATTAATAATCATTTTCATTGATTAATAGATTTATTATAATTATAGATCTTTCACTGACATAAAGTTTGTTTTTAAACTTTGTAAAGAGTGTAATTAAAATAGGGCATTAATTTCAATGAGTCATGTAAATTCAAGCATGTATTTTATACAATAATTTAGACAATTACATTAAGCAATAATATCATTACATTTTTTTTATATCTCATTTAAATTATTTTTTATATTTTATTTAGTATTTAATATTAGAATTAGCAAAAATAATTAACATTTTGTCTGTTATATTAAAGCTCCAAAAAGAGGAACCGTAAGAAAAAAAAGAAGGAAGCAAATCGAGAAAACAGTGAACTTCAAGAAAAGGGAGATGGCTCCAGTGCGATTAATATTTCAATCAAAGAAATTCAATTGGCTATGGATAAACTCAATTTACAACAAAAGCCTGCCAAAACACAGGAAGAAGCAATGCAAAAATCTTATCAATTTTGGAGCACACAGCCTGTTCCTAAAATGGGTAACTTTTGTTTCATAATTAGTCAATTATTTGATTATAATATATAACTTTCTTTATCTTCTTTATATTTAAATGTTAATTTTATTTTAATATTATATTTTCAGACGAAAAAATTGTGTGCAATGAACCCATCGAGCCTGATAAGAAATCTGTTAGACAAGAACCATATTCTTTGCCAGCTGATTTTCACTGGGACACTTTGAATTTAGACGATCCATTAGTTCTCGCTGAACTTTATTCCCTGCTTTCAGAAAATTATGTCGAAGATGACGATGCTATGTTTAGGTTTGATTATCCACCAGAATTTTTGAAATGGTACGTATTGAAACATATTTTTGTCGTACAAGTATTGGATAAATGTATTAATTAATTATGAAAACATATGAATTAATATGAAATTATTTAAAAAAGTATATGAAGTAAGGATTTGTCATTTTCATAGGGCACTTCAACCACCAGGTTGGTGTAAAGAATGGCGATGTGGGGTTCGCGTGAGTAAAAGTGGCCGATTAGTCGGATTTATATCTGCCATTCCAGCAACTTTGCGAGTATATAATCAGTAAGATTATTCAAGTTCTTATATAACAGATATCTTTTATCATATTATACAAATACTTATACTTGTATAATATAAAATAAAATTATTATATTAATGTTTCATCGTGTTTACTCAATTTCAGCACTCAAAAAATGGTAGAAATTAACTTTCTATGTGTTCATAAGAAACTCAGATCAAAAAGAGTTGCTCCTGTTTTAATTCGCGAGATCACGAGGAGAGTTAATTTGCAAGGTATTTTCCAAGCTGTGTATACTGCTGGTGTCGTCTTACCAAAACCAATTGCAACTTGCAGGTATTTACAAATCATTTTTACACCTTTTGATTCACTTTTAATTAAAACGTGGAATAACTATCTTTTTTCTTTCTCCAGATATTGGCATCGATCACTTAACCCAAAGAAGTTAATCGAGATCAAATTCTCGCATCTTTCTCGAAATATGACAATGCAAAGAACATTAAAATTGTACAAGTTACCCGAAACTACGAAAACACCAGGTTTTAGAAAAATGGTCGAAGCTGATGTTCCTCAAGCTTTTGGAATATTAACGGAGGTATGTTGATTTTATTTTTGTATCAACAATTTTTCTTAATTATATTTTTAATCAAACATTATATTCATTTATTTTTACTTTAGTATTTGAAAAAATTCGATCTTGCTCCGGTATTTGATGAGGAAGAATTTCGTCACTGGTTCCTTCCACGAAACGGAATTATCAATAGTTTCGTTGTTGAAAACAAGGGAAAAGTCACAGACATGGTGAGCTATTACACTCTGCCAAGTTCTGTGATGCACCATCAGGTTCACAAGACCTTACGCGCTGCTTATAGTTTTTACAATGTTTCCACTGTGACACCTTGGCTCGATTTGATGACAGATGCACTTATTTCAGCCCGCGGGGTAAGAAATATTTAAATGAATTGCACTCAATTTAAATATCACAATTCATATATCTAACAAAACATACTTTTTATTATAGTTGGGCTTCGATGTATTTAATGCACTGGATCTAATGGATAACAAGGAGTTCTTGGAACCATTGAAATTCGGTATAGGCGACGGTAATCTTCAATATTACTTATACAATTGGCGCTGTCCCAGCATGGCTCCAGGAAAAATTGGTCTTGTGCTGCAGTAGTTTTCAAGTTAATTCAAGTGTGTAGAAAACGTTGTACGCGCACGATAGCGAACAATCTCGATATGCGAGAGCGCTCAATGAACAACATCGAGGAGACAGCAAATCAGGAAAAAAAAAAACAATGAATTCGAACAAGATAGACAACAACCAAACGAGCGTTAAGATGATCGAACTACGAACTTTGATAGCGTTAAAGTAAACGAGTACAATGAGTGGGCAAAATAAAAATAATTGTACGTGACAGCAAGTAATCTAAGTTAAAGTAAAGTGACAAATTTGAGAAAAATAACGAGTAAATAAATCTACAAAAAAGAACGTAAAGTAACGAATTGTGAAATCGAAAGAAAAAATGGAGAAAAAGCTTCCTCGTAACTGCACGTTATTCGTGTCCTCGTATGAAAAAAAATTGTTTAGACGTCCTCCCACGATTCGAGTTGATTTTTAGCAACGTGAAGCATGTCATTTTATGATCCCTTGTGCACACCAGTATTTTCCATACAAATAAACAACCTTAGGTGAGCCCAAACAACACTTACGAGTCAAAAGACATCACTTCCAATACAAATAATAAATATTCAGATAGTTGTAGTTGTATAATGATTAAATCATTGATGATAATAATAATTATTATAATATTGATAATATTATACAGAGAGAAATATGAAAAGACACAAGTCGCGATAACGATAATGTGAGAAGATGTACGACGAAGCTAACGAACAAAGAAATCGCTTTTATCACCGTAGGGGTAAAGCGAGTTTTATACTGAAGTCGATGCCTTTTTGTGACACTGAAATTTCATCTTAATTTTGTTTCTTTTGTATTACCATTTTTAAAAATAATATATTAATCGTCTAACCACTACGGCATTTCGTATTCGGGGTTCGATCATTTGCGGAATAGGTGATTTATTCGGATAAACAAGCCGGATTCTCAATAAAACCAACAAACTACATTTATACGATGTTGTTATTTCTAAAACGGAATGTGCAACATTTCAATCGGTTCGTTCATTCAATCACTGTCGTCTTTTATTTCTTATTTTATCAATGAACTCGATTAAATAATGTACGTTCTTACTTAGAAACATGTTTATTTCTTTTTACGATTTATTATATTGCTAAATAGTGATAAGATATTTGCAGGAAACGTGTACGAGTAGAAGGACATCAGCAATAATGTGACCCCCTTGAAGGATCATTTTTTCAATTAATTTCCTTATCAATTATGACATATATTTTATTTGTGAACAATTTGTTTAATTCTTTTGTTCATAGTCAGAATCTAATTTTCAATTCATTTTCATTACTTTTAGTACATTTACTTTATAAGTACTCTTTGCATGATAATGTATCCTTACATGATACTTCTGTTGATTTGTTTTTTATATTCTGCGATTTTTATATTAATTAATTAGACAAAAATGAAATTTACATTTTAAGATAAAATAATTAACTATTGTTATTTGTGCCATAATTCACTGGATAAGAATGCATAATTTATCAATTAGTATTACTGTTTGTTATTATATTTAGCATAATAAAAATATATTATTGTTTCAAGTTCATGTTTAGTATGCTAATCAAAATTGCATTATTGAAATCATTTTGTATAAAATTAGTGACAAACACAAAACAATCAGTACGAATGACATAATATTCTAACTATACTATATATATAATTTGAATTCAGTCTTTCATATTTTCGGTTATTCTTCTTACAATCAAATGTTAATAGCTTTCGTAATTGATAATCTATAATTATAAATTAATGTTCGGTAATTAATTATTATTAATTAAGACAAATCCAATTAACGTTAATAATTAATATGTACTGCATCGTTGTTACCATCTATCCCGTATTCAATTTTAAACTCAAAATATCAGTCTCAATATCTTCTTTCAGAGATAAATCAAATTAGATTAGTTAGTTCTATTGTGGCATTACAACGGGTTTTATCGTTTAACACAACATTTTAATTGTAGAACAAGTTCATTCTTTACAGTTTGTTTAAATTGTTAAAATTTGCGATAGTGCATTTTATGGATCATTATTTTTAGACACAATTGTTCAGGTAAGTTTACATTTTATGTTATCAATTGTTTAAAATATAGTTAAAATAATACATTCGATTTTGTTTTGGATCGATTTTAAATTAATTGCGCAACTTTTTCAACTATTTCTTACGAAATGAGTGAAAAGAAATGACTAATAAATTAAAAGAAATAAAATAAAATGTATTAATTACCGAAAGCGTTAAGATTTAAACAATAGACATTTTGCAGTTAATTTTATTGTTTCAAGAAAAAAATGATAATAAACAATCTCGTCTAATTTTAGCTTGTAGAAATGCATTAAAATACAATTAAAAGATACATTTTTGTTGTCTTCATTGGAATATTGCAGTTTACTTGTATATTTCTTTCTTTCATTTCTTCGCATTCAACATCTTTTTCTGATGAAACGAAATGATGATAGCAATAACTTTCTTCGTTACTCAAACAGATGCTAATTATGAACTTTAATAAAAGATTGTGTTTCTCATTTCCGACATTAAAAGGCTTTTGTTATACAAATGAACAATTTCGTGTTTCCTTTTTCTTCAAGACAAGTTTTGATAATTGTTTTAATTATCACTTAATTTTTGATTTCAAAATTAAAAATAATACTTACAAGAATGAAAATAAGTTTAATCAAATCTTAACTCTATTTTGGGGAAATTATTCCTGATAATCGATTTGAATCTATAGAACTTATCTAAAGTACATAAAACTTGTGGAACTGTGCCATAAGCACGCAATTGTTCGCACTCAAATATTTGTCAGATAATCTTAGTCACCAAAAGGAAAACAAATATTTATCAGCAATTCATTGTAAATTATCAAATAGTTTTGAAGGTTGCAGTTCATGTAATTAACATACTCGTGGACAAAAACATACACATATAAAATGTTATCAAGTATCGAAGCAGCTGTGCAATTTCATTAACACTTCAGTAATTATCTCTAATTTTATAGAGACATTTGAACAATAGTCAAGGGCTCTATTTTTACTTTTTTGTATCTTTAATATAACTACAGTGAATTGCTTTTTTCATTATTCAGTCATCAAGTGAATTACATTCATAAGTGATTAGATATAACGAAAATAAAAATAATGCAAAATCAGTTTTGCATTATTTTTATTGATTCAGTTTGAAATGATTGAAAAAGTTTGCATAGTTTTTCTTTAAAGTAAACATTCATGAGAGAGTCAATAAAATTTTACTTTTTCAATTAACAAGCGAATATTTGCATATAACATAACATTACATATGCTTCGTATGTAACGATAAGTATGAGAGTAATAAACGTCAAATCTCTTTATGTATTAGTTGGAGATTGCATATACTTCATGATTTTATGTATGAGCAATACTATCGATGAAGTGTAACTAACGAAGATGTTGAATTGCAGAATCAATTTTTTGTCTCAACTCATTTTCAAATCATTATTCTTCATCATAAATCATAATACAGTTTTGCTGTTAATTTGTTTTTAACAAATATTTTGACAAAATGAGAATATTATTTTATCTTAATGAACAGAAACACATTTTATGCAAATAAAGGGCATTGCTCAACTATACTAATTAACCAGACTGACAGTAAATCAATGTCTCCAAGATTTTGAAATCAAATTTAACGATCGAGAGGGTTGCCTAATTTGTATAGATTTCGTAATTTTACATTAGTTATATAAACATTTCCCACATGCACGAAAATATATTTCAAAATTATATATAAAAATATATATTTTGGATATATTTTGTATATATATATATATATATATATATATATTAAACATATATAATATATAATGAAATATATATTTAAAATATATTTAACAGTATATAACATTTATACTTTTTATATATAAAAAGTGGTATAAAATCATACATTAAATATATATTTTACAGTGCAGATATTAGCAAAGGACTGTGGGCGAATCAGTTATGGATTTTGTAATTCTGATGACATTAAATTTTTTTTTAATCACAGAATGCATTAATTCCATAAAGGAGGCCAAAGTTAGTGCGTCAAAGTTTTTTCCTTCTTAATTAAAAAAAGTATTACTAAAGCAAAAAGTACAAATTAAT
>JABFPJ010003306.1:0-16488 GCA_022817425.1 Gryon sp. ZL-2020 | reverse complement strand
AAGAATATATTAAACATGTATTAAGAATATATTAAGAATACATCAAGAATATATTAAGAATATATTAAGAATATATTAAGAATATATTAAGAATATATTAAGAATATATTAAGAATGTATTAAGAATATATTAAGAATATATCAAGAATATATTTAAAATATATTAAGAATATATTATCAATATATTAACAATATATTTTTCGTTTTGCTAGGGTTATATTTTTGGCATTACATGGTGATATATTGTCAATATATTTAGAATATGTTGCAATTATATTCTCAGTATATTCCTATTTTAAAAATATATTAAGAATATGTTAAGAACATATTCAAAATATATTAACAATATATTCGCAAAATATTTTACGTTTCGCTAGAACCATGGATCAAAATTTCCCTTTCACCTTAATCCCTTTGCTTTCATTTCTTTAATTACTATAACCCCCCCCCCCCTCTCCATATATCCATACTCACTTAGTAATAGTCGACAAAATCCTCGCAATGGCCGCAATATTAAGCTTCGGCAGCACCACCCTGGGCACGGTGCCCACAACGGGTTTCTTAATCAGCCACAGCCATCTGCTGTGAAACAAGTACCTCGACAGCGTGGTCAAGTTACTGTAAACCACTCCCTGATTTCTGTTCACCCAGAGCGATCCGTCCGGATACGTGATTGTGTTTAAATCCACCGGCACGCGTTCGTACTTAATCAAAAACTTCTCCAGGGCCTTGTGAACGATGCTGCAGCAGCTCTCGCGTTGTTCGTTGATCTGACGATTAGCGAAGCTCAGCTTCGACAATCTGTCCAGCAAGTCTTGCATGACATTGTGTCGCAATTGGGCCTCGGTGCCGCCGGCAAAAGCCACGTTCAACACCACGCAAAGCGACTTGCAGTTGACGTGGATGAGACAAAAGGAAACCGGCGGCTTTTCGGATTCCTTGTAGATGAACGAGATGTACATGTGATTTTCCACGAGAACAAAGGTGGCCCAGGTTTTGAGCATGGCGTAGAGCATCGCCGCGGCTTGACGATATTGCACGCACTGGAAGCGGCCGGATTGGTTCGCCAGGTGCAGGTGTTTGGGCAGCGGACGATCGTGCGTGAAGATCAGCGTCACGCGCTGACAGTGCATCCAGCGGCACCAGTGCTGCGGCTCCAGCGACACCACCGGGTGCCAGATTTGACCGAATTGCGGACACGCGACGTCGCTGCGAAGAGAAAACAATTGGGTTATTTTTTTGCTGATATTTTCGTATGTTGAGTGATATTAGGTGATATTTTAGTGATATTTTGGTATATTGAGTGATATTTCGGTGATATTTTGGTGATATTCGGGTACATTGAGTGATACTTTGGTGATATTTTAGTGATATTCTGGTATATTGAGTGATATTAGGTGATATTTTAGTGATATTTTGGTATATTGAGTGATATTTCGGTGATATTTTGGTGATATTTTAGTGATATTCTGATATATTGAGTGATATTTCGATGATATTCGATGATATTTTAGTGATATTTGGTGATATTTTGCGAATATTCTGATATGTAGCGAGATACTTGGTGATATTTTAGTGATATTCTGGTATATTGAATGATATTTTTGAGATATTTTGGTGATATTCTAATGTATCAAGTGGTATTAGGCAATATACTGGTACATTAAATAATATTTTAGTGATATTTGGCGATATCTTGCTAATATTCTCGTGATATATATCACGAGATATTTGGTGATATTTTAGTGATATTTTGGTATATTGAGTGATATTTCGGTGATATTTTGGTGATATTCTGGTACATTGAGTGATATTTTTGTGATATTTTAGTGATATTCTGGTATATTGAGTGATATTTCGATGATATTGGATGATATTTTAGTGATATTTGGTGATATTTTGCGAATATTCTGATATGTAGCAAGATACTTGGTGATATTTTAGTGATATTCTGGTATATTGAATGATATTTTAGTGATATTTGGCGATATCTTACTAATATTTATATATCACGAGATATTTGGTGATATTTTAGTGATATTCTGATATATTGAGTGATATTAGATAATATACTGCTATATTAAGTAATATTCGATGATATTTTAATGATATTCTGGTTTATTGAGTGAGATTTCGGTGATATTTTGGGGATGTTCTGGTGTATCAAGTGATATTAGGCAATATATTGGTATTTTAAGTAATATTCAATGATATTTTAGTGATATTCTGGTATATCATAATATTACCGTGATATATCTAGTGGCACTTGCTGATATTTGCAAAATATAATCGTGATATTCAACTATATTCAGTAATATATTTTGGTATATTAAGTGATATTTCGATGGTATTTACAGCATATTTCCATGATGTTCATATATACAAAGTCATATTTTTAATATTTTTAATGATATTTTTGATACCCGAATATTAATGATATTCGGGTATTTTTCCTCTTATTTCAGAGATGCCAGGTAATATTTAGAGATTCATAGTGATATATTTATATACTTTTGGTGATATTGGTGGATATCAATTTAGTGATATTCACTTTTTAATAGTAATAATTCTACATCAATTATTTGAGTTATCACGATATTTAGTGATATTTTGATGATATTTGAATGTATGCTGTGATATTTCGTATATCTTTGGTGATATTTCATACCTCAGTTGAACGGTACTTGGAGACGAGCCGGGCAAATAAAACAGCGGCATGCCACTTTTGATTGTATCAGGCACGTTGTACCAACTCCAATTCATGCCCGGAAACCAGCTGAAGTGCGATAACATCGTATCGCTTTCCGTTAAGGACGTCAAAACCGACCAAAAACGCGACACAACACTATGGCGATATTGCGACTTTAGTGGTTTTTTCGATAAACACGTGACGTCATGCAAAAATTCATATGGCGCTGAAATATAATGAAGTTATCAAAAATTATCAAGTTATCATATATTATGATGATATTTATATGAAGTTTTAGTTATTTGATATTGATATTTTCAAAATTTCACGATGATATATTGTGATATTCATAAACGAATATCACTGAATATCATCAAATATCATCGAATATTACTGATATTTCGAGATATTTTATTATATTTAGTGATATTCAGTGATATTTATGTAGGAAATATCACAAAATATCGTTTAATATTATGAAATATTAGTGATATTTCGTGATATTTTATGATATTTGGTAATATTTAGTGATATTTCATATACGAATATCACTGAATATCACTGAATATCGTTAAATATCATCAACATTTTGTCATATTTCTTAATATCTAGTGATATTCACTGATATTTTATACACGAATATCATGGAACATTTGATATTATACGATATTCAATGATATTTCTCAGCATTTCATAGAAGGTTATCATCAAACCTTCAATAGTAACTGTGTACTGGAGCGTATTGCAAACCGACAGTGATTTGACAATCCACGGACTCGTCACCACATATTCAATAAAGATATGATTCTTCCACGGCAACACAAAGCATATCTCCAGGAAACCGTCCCGAATCTGCGCCCGTTTGATTAAATATCCTTCTCGCAATCGACAGCACAACAAGCTGCTCAAAGTGCAGCTCACTTTGCTCTCAATTTGCTTTTTTCGCAACAGCGGTGGCACTTCCTGGCCATAAAACAAAAAGTTACTCGTGTGCCAGTCGTTTGCGCTTCTTCGATTCACCAAAGGGATTCGACGATTGAGTTGCCAGCAGAGAAAGTTTTTGTGATAGTCGTTCATTATGTTATCTTGTTCTAAATAATTCTGAAAAAAATTATTTTGCATTTTTACAAAATTTTTTGAAAACCGAGTAGAAAATAAGACTTTTCTACACTAAGCCAGAAAACAATGCCTTTCTGCCCTGAGTGAAACAACAAGACTTTTCCAGATTAGAGCAGAAAACAATACTTTTCTGCCTGGAGTCAAAAAACAAGACTTTTCTACACCAGGGCAGAAAACTGGACTTTTCTACTTCAAGATCGAAAACAATATTTTTCTGCCCTAAGTAAAAAAATAACACTTTCCTACCTCTGGGCGGAAAAGTGAACTTATCAGCGTAAATGAAAAAAAATTAAATGTTTCAACACCAGGGCAGAAAAGTGAAGTTTTCGGCTTCAAAACAGAAAAATGGACTTTGAATGATTTTGATTACCGTTTGAGGTGAAAAAGTAATATAACTGCCAAGCGTGGCGGTTACAAGAAAAAACAGAAGATCCTGATTTGGCACGAGACCTTTGGCACAATGTGGGTGATAGGAACTGCCGACGTGGAGGAAGCTGCAGGCGACGGTTTTGGCGCGTAATTGCTGGACCACGGAATCGAGCACGTGAATATCGGTGACGCCGACGATGCCGTCTGTTACTATTACCAAGTCTACAAAATAATAAAAAATGGTTTATAGGATCTTAATTTTGACTTGAATACAAATTATTTAATATCTACTTTTTTATGACAAGGCCATAGAAAGGCCATGACAAGGCCATAACAATGTTATAGGAAGACCATAACAAGGCCATTGCAAGACAATAATAAGGTCATGACAATGCTATGACAAGGCCATGACAAGGTCATAGTAAGGCCATAGCAAGGTCATAACAAGGCCATAGCAAGGCCATAATAAGCCCATGACAAGGCCATAAAAAGGTCATAACAAGACCATGACAAGGCCATAGCAAGGCAATAATAAGGCCATAGCAAAGCAATAATAAGGCCATGACAAGGCCAAGGCAAGGCCATAGCAAGGCCATAATAAGGCCATGGCAAGGCCATAGCAATGCAATAATAAGGCCATGACAAGGCCATAGCAAGGCCATGACAAAGCCATAGCAAGGTCATGACAAGGCCATAACAAGGTCATGACAAGGTCATGACAAGGCCATGACAAGGCCATGACAAGGCCATGACAAGGCCATAATAAGGCCATGGCAGGACCATGGGAATATATAAATTAAAAAAAAAGCAACAATAAATAATTCTTACGAGCACAACTATACTCCGGCAACACCGACAACGCCATCATCCCATATCTCAGTATATTAATGAAACAAGTCTCCGGCGACACCATCGAGACATTGCCACTGTTGGCATTTTTGCTCGTCGCTCCTCCCTCCTCAAACAATCCACCAACCAGTCTCTCATTTTGCACTCGCACAACCTCCAACTGTTGATTAATTATACTCGTAATTGACGCAACCTTTTCCTCCAAAACGTGCAACTTTCGTTCAATGAACTCCATTAGACAATCAATATTTTTAACTGTTAAAAGCCAACCCTGCACTAAAACTTGTTGAGCTGGGTTTGTGAAGAATGGCGTGTGTGCGATTATCGTAACGTATATCTCGGGGTTCATTACGCGTTTACTCCCCGGGACTATGAACTGTAAAAAATGTTCCAATTTAGTTAAATTTTTTTAATTAGTTTATTTATATAAGCTATTTTAATATTGAGTTACTTTAATGAGTTACTTTAGTGTGTTACTTCAATGAGTTACTTTAGGGAGTTACTTTAATAAGTTTCTTCAGTGAGTTACTTTAATAAGTTACTTTAATAACTTACTTTAATGAGCTACTTGAATAATAAATTAGTTTAATTAATTACTTCAATAAGTTATTTTAATTATAGTTACTTTAACAAATGTTACTTCATTAAGTTACTTTATTTAGATATTTCAAACACTAAAGTAACGTCAATTACTTAATTCGATTTATTCTTTGTATAATTACCGGCTTTGCTATGCTATTTAAACACTGTTTCGTTGCTAAACAAACTTCGTCTATGACTATTTCTCCATGTTGGATGTCCTGCAAGAAGTATCAAAGTTTAAGACAAGAAAAACTTTCTGACTCAGAAAAACAATACTTTTCAGCGCTAAAGTAGAAAACAACACTTTTCGGTCTTAAAGTAGACAAATTAACTTTACCATCTCAGCGGACAGAAAAGTAGACTTTTCGACACCAGATCGGAAAAATGAAATTTTCAACTTAAGGGCAGAAAAGTAGACTTTTTGGCATTGGGTAGAAAAATGGAATTTTCGGCACCCAAGCAGAAAAGTTGAATTTGCTGCACTCGGGCAGAAAAATAGACTTTTTCGCACTAGGGCAGAAAAATAGACTTTTTCGCACTAGGGCAGAAAAATAAACTTTTCGGCACTAGGGCTGAAAAATAAACTTTTTGTTTAAAAAAAAACAACATACAACAGTAGCCAAAGATGGACTAAGATCCAAATTGAAAACCATCCGATATTTGTGCGCCAAAAACACCACCGACGTAAACGACGTGATGCGATAAGCAAATTTGGAGCTGCTTTCGGTCGACCAATTTGTTGCCACCATCGCGTCGTTCTTCGGCAATATGGACACAATTTCGAGATCCGCTGATGAATCGTCGGCAGTTTTGGTTAACGTCGATGACTGGATTCGCACAACGCTGTCGAGATGCTGCAGTAGCCATTGCGCGCGCACGTTTCGCGATATCGGAAATCCTTTTTTCATCAGAAGATAGACCGTGTCTGCTTCGAGGATATCTTCGTCCTGAAAAATGAGTTCCAAGTTTGATTACAAAATTAAAGGTATATCAATATCTAAATTTCATAAAAAACTAACTAAAATTACTAAGATAAGTATGAAAGTAAAATAATTAAAAAAAAGTAAAAACAAACTAAGTAGTCACAAAAAACTAACTGAGCTAATAAAAATATTTGAAAAATTAAAATTACTAAATAAAGTAACTAAAATTAGTTACACAAATTTAACTAAATTAATTTTAAAAAATTAATTAAATAAAATGATTGACTGAATTAATCAAACTTTAACTAAAATTTGTTTTAGTTAGTTTGTTTAATTAATGAAGTTAGTTTTATTAGTTTCGATAGTTCAGTTATTTAGCTAAGTTACTAATTTAGTTAATAAATTTACTTAATAAATTTATTTAGTTTATTTATTTAGTTACTAAATTCAACTAATAATTTTAGTTAATAAAACTAGTTAAGTTATTTACTAAACTTGGTTAATAAATTTAATTATTTACTTTAGTTAATATATTTAGTAACTATATGCATTACTTAGTTAAGTTACTAATTTAGTTACTAAATTTACTTAATGAATTTATTTAATTTATTTATTTAGTTACTTTAGTTACTAAATTTGGTTACTAAATCAAATTAAGTAATCAACTTAATTACTAGAATGAATTTATTTTTATTACTAAATTAAGTAAAGTAACTAATTTAATTACTAAAAATAATTTATTTTGGTTACTTAATTTAGTTAGTTACTTTGTTTACTAAATATAGTAACATAAATTAAATAATTTTGTTACTGAGCATAGTTACGAAATTTATATTTTTTGTGTTAAATTTAGTTAAAATTTGGATTTATTATTATTTTTATTATTACTTTAGTTAATAAATCTAGTAACTAAATTTAATTAATATATTTAGTAACTAATTTATTCGGTCACTTTAGTTATTTAATTGTTACTAAATACAATTAGTTAATTTAGATATTTTCATTAGTTAGTTAATTTAATATTTTTTATTTAATAAGTATTGCGTTACAATTTTCAAAGTAACTAACAAAGTATAAACATACATATATATATGTATATATATAAAATATATGAAATATTCATGTCAATAATAATAAGAAAAACAATTAACAAAATTAAACTAAGTAAATGGAACAACAATAAAATCTCACCTTAACCTCAGTATCCATTGTTGAAAAACCTTATCTTTTTACAATAATAATAAACAATCCAAAAATGGCATCCTCAAAATAATGTATAACCTAAAATAAAAATTAAATCAAAAAAAGACATAATTGCACTTATTTCAGTGTCACAATTTTCTTAAGCCATTGTTGTCAACGAAGAAACAAAATTTGAGCAAAGGTCACGTCCAGATTCCACATTCTCGTTTTGTTCTTTCAATCTCCATATCGGACGATTTCAAAAATACAAACATAACCTGCAAATCAAACATATGATATTTGTTCGCTGTTGTTATTTCGTCATTTCTAAATAAACAAACTCAGGTGTTTGTTTATAATCAAAACTAACCTCAAAATTCGTGACTTTTCTTGTTGATCAACAATCAAACTTTTTTGCATTTTGTTTTGCTCGACTTTTGTTGTTATTTTTACGCTTTGTTTTTAAGCTTTTATTACGTCAAAATGTAGAGCAACTTTTAGCGATTTTGCGCCATCTGCGCATTTTTTACGATTATCTTGTCAACCTTTTTTTTTAATTAAATGATACGAAAACTTGTTTTACTTCAAACTTGTTTTCATAAATATATATATATCTATATATATATATATATGTGTATATATAGATATATATATTTATTTTTTAAGCAAATAAAAATGCAATTCAAATTATCCCGTTTGAATTTCCCGCCATTTTTAAAGAAATGTAATTTCTGCGCATGCGCAGAGCAGAATATCATGTAAATACAAGTTCTGTATATTTATATGAATAAATCAAAAAGGGAAACGAAAATTGTGCGAAAAATTTTGATTTGTTTTGGACATTTTATTTTTTAATTTATTGTTTTGTTATTATGTATTTGATATTTATTTATTGAAGTTACACAAGCAAGATGTCGAAGGTTTGTTGGGTTTTTACTTTGCTCTTTTGTTGCAAATATTTTCAAGGGTTTTCGCTGTAGGTTATGTTGTTGATGTCGGATTTTTTAAATTATAGGTTTTTGAAGTTATTTTTTTATATAAAAGATATTACAAATAAACATTTTCTTTATTTTTAAATTTTTTAATTTAATGTCAGGCTTTTGTATATTTATTTATTTTGTTTTAATTTGTGCTTTTTTTCATCTTGATATTTTTTATTTTTATGCATTTTATTAATTTCAATCTATTTTTTTATTTTATTTGTTTTAATTATTTGCTGATATTTGCATATATTTACTGAATTTTTTAATTATTGATTTTAAGTTTCAAATGTTATTTCATTTTTTTGTTTATATTTATATTAAAATTTTAATTTGAAAAAAAAACCAAAAAGATTCACTCATATTTTTCATTTCATCACTTTTGTTATTTTGTAATATTTTATTTTAATTATCTTAACATTTATTTTTTAAATAATAAATAATTTTTCTCTTTTTTACATTTTTTATTATAAATTTATTTTTTTTTAATTTGTTTTTTATTAATTGTTAAAAGTACAAATATATAGATAATAATATAATATATATTATATAATAATAATAATAATATAAATATAATATAATAATTATATAAATATATAAAATATATATATATAAATTATATAAATTATAAATATATATATATATATTTATATATATTTATTATATATATATATAATATAAAAAATATATATATAAAAATATATTATATAAATAATTTAAATAATAATATAAATAATAATAAATAATAAGAAAAAATGTTTTTTTTCAGAGGCAAAATATCGATAATGTATGGTGCATTCCATCCTTCGACGACATTCCGAAAGCGTCCAAAGTGGCCAAACCCACTGCAAAAATGCGCTCGCAAGTCGCCATAGATATGCTGGAAGACATGGACGAAGCTTTGTTCGACATCGCCGTGGACTTAGTCGACAATACCAGCAAAGTCACGAAACCGAATTTGATCGCCGAAAAAGCCGACTCAGACTCAGAGTCCGAGGACGAAAATATTTATTCCAATCACGATATCAATTCGCTAAGTTTATCACATTTACTAAAATGCTGTGAACCGAAAAGTCCGTCTGAACTGGCGTTAAGTCGGCAAAAGCAAAACGAGATTATAAATTGGTTGAGCGCGAATCACTCGCGATCGGCGATTCTGGTGATTTGCGGTCCGGCAGGATGTGGCAAAACTTTGGCGTTTAAAGTGATTGCCGAGGAGTTTGGATTTGCGATTTCTGAGTGGATTACGCCTGTTGATCAAACGATTGATGAATATGGTAATTTAATGATTGATTTTCACACTTTTCAGTTTGAATTTAGCGCTCTAAGTAATTGTGCATGCGCAGAGATCTATTGCGCAAGTTAATGATTAAGAATTCATGCACAGTGATTCATTGCGCATGATAAATGGACAATGATTTATCGCGCATTAAAAATAATCTGCGTTTATTAAACGATCTATTACACATAGCTCAAGATCTAGTGCGCATTTTCAGTGATCTATTGCGCATGATTAAAGATTTATTGCTCATGTTGAGCAAGCTATTCTGCACCACAAATGATCTACTGCGCATGAATAAATATCTAGTGTGTATTTCTAAGGATCTACTGCGCATGAGGAAACATCTAATGCGCATAACGAATAATCTACTGCGAATGTACAGTGATCTATTGCGCATGATTAAAGATGTATTGCTTATGTCCAGCAATCTATTGTGCAACAGTATTGATCTACTGCGCATGTTTAAGATCTATTGTATATGAATAAAGATCTACTGCGCATGTCTAAAGATCTACTCTGCATGAGTAGAGATTTAATGCGCATAACTGAAGATTCACTGTGCACGCGTAAAGATCTATTGCGCATGACAAAAGATCTACTGCGCACGAATAAAGATTTACTGCGCATGATTAAAGATTTACCGTGCATGAGTTAAGATTGTACTGCGCATGTTTTTTAAGAATTCGCTGAGCATGATTAAAGATCTACTGCGCATGTCTAGTGATCTATTGCTCATGAATAGAGATTTACTATACATTTCTTTTTTTTGATTTCAGGCAGAACGATAAGACAAGCAGATCGATTTTCGGATTTCGTTCTCAGAGCCACGAGATATAACAATGTTTTAACCAACAGTTCGAAACGAATTTTGGTCGTGAAAGATCTGCCGAACATATTTATGGACGATTGTCAAAGTTTTTTTAAATTATTAGAGTGAGTTCTCGGACTGAGTAAAATGAATGATTTTTAACTATTTCAATGCATTAATTCCTACTTTTTATTGCAGAAAGTATAATGAAATGGGAAAAGAACCGCTGGTTTTTATTTGCACCGAAGGCGGCAGTTCGCGCATTATGAGCACTTTGTTTGCGCAAAATGTTCGTGACGATTATAATATCCAGTTGATAAAGTAATTTAAAACTTATAATCAAATTATTGAATATTATTATTATTTTTATTTTAACTTATTGTTTAAATTTACAGTATCAACGCAACGACACAAACGGCAATGAAAAACATGCTGTCGCGAGTGTCGAAAGTCTTAAACGCTCGGGGATCTTCATTTCTACGCGTCGCGCAGAGTGAAATCGATGAAGTTTTGGCAAATAACACCGGAGATATACGAAGTGCCATTTTGAATCTCATATTTTGTTCCTTAAAAGGTAGATATTGAATGTCCATGCGTAGTAGATCATGTGCAATGGATCATGTCCAATAGATCATGCAGAATAAATAATTGATCATACGCAGTAGATCATGTGCAATGGATCATGTCCAATAGATCATGCGCAGTAGATCATGTGCAATGGATCATGTCCAATAGATCATGCAGAATGGATAATTGATCATGCGCAGTAGATCATGCGCAATAGATCATTGTTCATGCGCGGTAGATCATGTAGAATACGTCCATTGATCATGCGCAATAGATCATTTTAAATGCACATGAAATATGAACATAATTTGAACAATATTTGTTGATTGCTTTCAGTGCCTAATATGCGCAAAATGAAATCAGAATGTGGATCCAGAGAAGAAACCTTAGGATTACTCCATGGGATTGGACGAGTTATCAATCCCAAAAGTAAGACATTTAGTTATTAATTGAAAAAATAACTAATTTTGGACATTATGGACATTTATTTAATTTATTCAAATATTAATATATTTTTGCAACTGCAGGAATCGTTGAAGGTGACAAATGGACCTTCAGCACCGATCCTGATGAAATCGCGACATTCTTTCGATCGCAGTCTCGAACTTTTTCATACTTCTTGCAGGAGAATTACATTAACACAATGCGAACCATTGAGAATGTCGAAATTGCTGCGGATATTTTGAGCTTGGCGGATGTTCTTAATTCCGAATGGAGGGTACACATTTAGTTGCTTTTAAATTTATATATATGGGGCATTCTACGTCAAGACGACCCAAAAAAAAAAGTTATGTTTTTGAAACATGAATGTTTCGACAAATTATAATTTAAAAATTATAAATCGCAGAAAGGAAAGCTAAATGGGTGTCTTAATGGCAAAAAAACTTTTTTTAATAAAAATATTAGACATTTTTTTATCCAATTTTTCCTTAATTTTTTGTTATAAACAATATTTAAGTAAGTGCCCCATATATATATATTGAATATTTTAAATAGTAATAATATTTTAAAAAGTGAACGTTTCTATAGGATCCGACTTTAAATTCTGTGATATTGTCATTGTGCGTCCGAGGTGTGATGGTGGCAAACGAAAACCCCGTTACAGGTTGGAATCCTGTAAAAAAGCCGCGAAATACGGATTTCAGTGTGTAAGTTAATATTATGAATATTTGTATATATTTTGTAAACATTATTATTATTAAAAAAGAAAAAAAAACATTGGAAACATTTAAGTAAAATCAAAAAAGATTTATTGCTTCTGACTAACGATCTACTGCGCATGAGAATAATGATCTACTACGCAGATGAGCAAAAATTTGTTAATTAACCTGTTTTCGTTTATTTGCAGTAAAAGAAACTACGAACAAGCAGAAATTCGATGGTATGAATCCATTATCAACAAAGACAAGCCGAAAAAAACGAAAGAAAGCGCAAGTGCCGAAATCGAAGGAACCATCATCGAAACGGATTAATTGATTTTGAATACTGTAAATAATAGCATTTTCATAATATTACGCGCAGATTACAATTCAGGAGAGAAAATAAATGCAGTATGTATTTGTTCTTGTCGAATTCACGAGTGAGAATGTTTATTTTTATATCATAGAAAATTTACAATAAATTTCGTTGTACAAAAGTATAATTAATTACTACACTTTGAGATTCATTCAATTTAAATTAACTAAATTTAAAGGAATGTAAATAAAATATTAGAAAAAAGTTTCGCGTTTATCGAACGTATAAAAAAAGTTGTTCTATAAATGTCTCTATTTAAAATATCGTCAAATTTACAATATAAATCGTAATAATACATATGTTGATCAAAACCCAGATAAAACTGTTATTTCTTTAATACTTTATTTCACTTTTGCGATATAAAACGTATGAATAAATCACTTCATCACATCTTATAACGTTTTATTTAATTGTGCAGTGATCTAATGCGCATGCGCAATAAATCATGATCCATGAAGTGATCTAATGCGCATGTGCAATAAATCATAATCCAATGAACAATGATCTACTGCGCATGCGTTATGATCAATGATCTTTGAAGATTGCTGAATGATCAACAGCGCATGAATAGTGTTTCTTTTATCATATTGCATGATCTACTGCGCATGTCACATGATTCATTGCACATGGACATTGATCTACTGCGCATATCACATAATTTATTGCGCAAGAGCAGTGATCTACTGCGCACTGTAAATGATTTATTGTGCAAGAATCACGATCTACTGCGCAGTTTACAAACGATCTACTGCGCATGACAAGTCACATTTTTCATAAGTCACATCGTTGTATGATATTTTCTTTTATCTGGGCTAATTGGACGGAATTGTTACGCCATTTGAAATAGCATCGAGATTCGTAGTTACTTTTCCTTTAATCGCAGCATAAGTCTAAACCTAACAATCTTAATTCTACTATAATAATTCGCGAAGAAGACAAATCACCGAAATCATATTCCCGTGATTTTCACAATAATTCTCTCTTTTTTGTTTCTTTCGTTCTTCAATTGCAAAAAAATATTTGTTCTACATTTGTGTCGAATATAAAAAATAGATGGCAGTTTATTTACGTCTTTTTGTAAATAAATAAAACAAATTGTATAAATTGTTTATAACAAAATTTTCCTGATTATTCCCTATCTTTTTTCGTTTTCATTTTTTAGAAAAATATCGATATGTTTTCTTTTTTACAATTAACTATGTTAATTCATTGATTCCTTGAAAAATAGTTCTTCCTTACAGGCGAGCAATATAATTTAATATTATAAAATAATCAGATCATTTCATGAATATTGTTAGCCCATAGTGAAGAAATCCCTTCACTTTATGCAATTTGTTTAAAATATAAAAATTAATTAACCGTCAATATTTGAATTGAAACAATCAAAGTTACACAAATGCATAAAGTTTTCGGATATATACATATGTACATCTGCGTTACATAAAATTGACATAAATTTGCAAAAATATTTGTAAAAAAGTTAAATTAAATAATAATAATAATAAAAAGAAAGTTTAGGTGCGTTGAAAAGCGCCTAAAATAACGAGAACGACGAGACTGAGAATGACGTCGAGGATGGTTGTGCTGGCGGCACTTCGACTGAACTGCGCATGATCACCCATTTGGAATGTGTGCGCAGGACTCGACATGCGTCCGTCACCGCCGTTGCTGAATGCTAAAACACGCAGATGGTATGCTTTGCCGGGACTTAAGTTTGAAATGTAGGCTTCCAACTTTTGGCCACCTGAAATTGAACAAATCATGAATTAATAATAGTCTACTGCGAATGAAAAATAATCTATTATTAATGAGCAATGATCTATTGCGCATGATGAATAATACGTAATATATTGCGCATGATCTACTGCGTTTGAAATATATAACAATTTTCGGAATTTTGATGAATTCGCACATTTCATCAAAATCATGAAAAATTTGAAAATTCATTAAAAACTTGAAATTTCATGAAAATCTCGGAAATTGATGCAAAAGTCGAAATTTCATGAAAAATGTAAAAATTTATCCAAATCTTGAAATTTCATGAAAAACGAAAAAATTCATAAAAATGTCGAAAATTGATGAAAAAGTCGAAATTTCATGAAAAATGATTTACATTTTCTAAAGTACTATTCTTATTTCCAAGACCACCGCAATTTTAGAAAAAGATCACTTTTGGTTTTTAAAGTTATAAAAAAGGAAAAACTGATAATGCGCATAATTTACTGCGCATGACTGATTGTAAATGATCTACCACTCATGACCTATTGCGCATGATCTACCGCGCATAAAACTTGAAAAATATACTAACTGGGTACAATGGTATCATTGGCCCGACTCATATCCTGGTCAATTTCCCAGACCCTGATCTTATATCCCTGCAACGGTTCCTCCTCCAAGCTGGGTTGGACATATCTCCAGATCACCCGCACCGTCGACGGGTTCACCGCATAAACCGCCACAGACGAAGGAGCCTTTTGCGGCGCCTGTCTGTAAGTTCTCTCCAGGTACCGTTCGCTCTCGGGTCCCTCTCCCGCGTTGTTGTAAACCATCACCTTAACATAATAATACGTATCGGGTTGCAGTCCGACGACCAAAGACCAGGGTCGAGTATGTCGGGAAAGATAGTAAACGGCAGTCTCCTCGGGGTTCTTTTCGCGCCAATACTTGATTCTGTGACCGATTAATTTGCCCCGAATTCTTTCGCGGATTTGCTCCACTGGAGCCCAGGACACGTTTAAGGCGGTTCCGTTGTAAGACAACGCCACGACTTGTTGCGGAGCCACTTGTGGCATGTCTTCGGCACTGAAGATCGTTGCAACTTCAGATTCAGGACCGAAACCTGCAGAAAATTATGTTATTAGAATAATTTCTTGAAGACAGATCTACTGCGCATGATATATGATCTATTTCTCATGAATAATGATCTACAGCGTATGATAAATGATGTATTTTTCATGGACAATAATTAAATGTGCATGAATAATGATTTGTTGTTGTTATTATAATTATTTATGAGCAATGATCTACTGCGCATGATATATGATCTATTTCTCATGAATAATGATCTACAGCGTATGATAAATGATGTATTTTTCATGGACAATAATTAAATGTGTATGAATAATGATTTGTTGTTGTTATTATAATTATTTATGAGCAATGATCTACTGCGCATGATAAATGATATATTTTTCATGGGCAATAATTTAATGCGCATGAATGATGATTTGTTGTTGTTATTACAGTTATTTATGAGCAATGATCTACTGCACAATATATATTTTGCATCATATATTGCTAATAATATATTGCACATTATATATTGTGCATTAAATATTGTGCATGATCTATTGCGCATGATCTACTGCGCAATATATATTTTGTATCATATGTTGCCAATAATATGTAGGACATTATTAATTGTGCATTAAATATTGCGCATAATCTACTGCACATGATATATTGTGCATGATTTATTGCGCATGATCTACAGCGCAATATATATTGTCAATAATATATTGTACAATATACATTCCGCATGATATATTGTGCATTAAATATTGCGCATGATCTACTGCACATAATATATTGTACATTATATATTGTGCATTAAATATTGTGCA
>JABFPJ010003305.1:0-16490 GCA_022817425.1 Gryon sp. ZL-2020 | reverse complement strand
CGTGTGCGACTTGTGGAAAAAGTTGTCGATCATACGAGAGTGTGTGACATCACTCGCTTCGCTCGTGACGTCATATCACACTCTCGTGGAATCGCCAACTTTTCCCACTAGTTGCACAATATACTATTTTTATTTATAATAATATTGATTAATAATAATTAGTTCTACTACATAAAATTATTAAGTCCATTCATGAAAAAACACAAATATATATTTATTGTAGTGAAATAACTAAGTGAATAAATCAAAAGTTATTTACACAACCAAAATGTTGTAGCTTAAATAGAAAGAGATATACGTGTTTCATTACACTTAATTTTCACTGCCCATTTTTAGTTGTATATATATCTTTATGTCAGTGTGAATTAGAGATATTCTTCCTCCTATTTACCATTAAACTTGTTCATTTTTCGATTTTCACCTGGTCGTACATTTTCGTTTATAAAATAAGCTTTTTTCTCATTTCTTGCTTTCTTTCTTCTTATTCATTTTCATTTTTTATTGTAATGAGAAAAACTTGGAAATTCGAGCATCTTAATTCTATTTGAAAGCTGTATCATTGGTCTTTTAAATTTATCTATAAACATTAACGTCATTACACGAAAACATAATAATTTATCTTTACCTTTCTTATAAAAAGGCGGTTTTATGGAGAGTCTCGATAACCATTGGATCTTACAAGGCAACATACAACAATGCGAACAATTTGAGAAGACTCCAAACACACTTGGCCTGAAAAACATGGCAGGCGTTTTCATCCTCGTCGGCGCTGGTATAGTCGGTGGAATAGGTTTGATAATAATAGAGGTTGCGTATAAGAAACATCAGATACGCAAACAAAAGAAATTGGAGCTAGCGAGGCATGCCGCTGATAAATGGAGAGGAGCCATTGAGGTGAGGTTTTCCTTTTTTTCCTCCTTCTCTTATTCTTCTTCTTCTTCTTCTTCTTCTTCTTCCGTAAAACAAACCTCCCCTACACTTAACTCTAAATGCATAACTTTAATAATCATACATTGCACATCGCAAACAAATACTTTGCTAAATAGCACGAGTCATCAGAGAGCGCTTTCTTGTGAAATCATTTTCTCCCCATATCCCGCGAGCGGAACAAAAATTCAATTCAATTTATTACAACGAGCGAACGATTTTGTATTCCCCAGGCGAAAATATCGATGCCCATAAAAATAATAATCTTGCAAATAAAGTTGTAATATCTTTGAAAATTACAAACGACACACGATGTTTAAAGCGTTTACATACATTTGCAAACAATCCCGGCAAATACAATGGACCAGAATCACATGAGCAGAAGAGAGGATTCTCTGTCCCATTTTTACGCGCCCGTTTTATGAAAGCATGTTTGAATAGCTGTTCGTGATTCTTGTCACGCAACAAGTATTTTATATGAATAGTTTAAAGACACATGTTATTTCGTTTTTTACTCCGCGTAATGCACGTTATAAAAATATATATTCTTTCTCGCATTTGAATATCATTTCTCACTTGTTCTACGTCTTATCACGTTGCAAATTTATGTTTCATTAAAAAAATGTATATATAAATGAAGACAAAAGCGCTTATTTGGTATATATTTCTGTTTTGATTTTATTGTTAAACTTTATAACTACAGTTATATCGCTTTATAATATTTCAGTAATTCTATATAATTAACAAGTATGAAATAATAAAACTGTTTATAATTAATCATTTATTTTAATCCCACTGTAGTGATCATACAGAAAATTAAAATAAAAAAAAATATCTCATTTCATTAGATAATAAGAAGTGTCATTATTGATTGACAATTTTTTGACTTAGAAAAGCATACTGTAAAATGGAAAAAAAATGATAACCACTTGTTGTGTTTGGTTGCAGAAACGGAAGGCGTTGCGTGCTTCGATAGTCACGCAACAAACGATTCAAAGCAATGGTGTGAACGATCCAGCAACTGTGAGTTTGGCAGTGGACGCATCGTCTAGATCCCCACCAGTTCCACGCAGTCCGGGGCGGGCTTGGCCTGGAGACAGTGACATACGTCAACGCTCATTAACTCGTCCAGAAGACATTCGTTTGTCGCCAGCTGCTTATACTGCCGACGTGTCGCATCTCATTGTTTAGTTCATCACGTCATAAAAAAGCTCTTTCAAACGATTTTTGCAAGCAATTAAAAAAATGCTATTTTGTCGGTTCAACAAAAATAACGTTATACGGATTTTAAACGAAAAGAAAAACACGTCCATTTCAATTAAGCGCTTATTTTGTAAATATTTTCGGCAAATGAACAGATAAAGTGTCGTTTGCTTTATAGTTGATTAATCATAAATGATTAATTTTGTTGAATCAACAAAATTTTAACTCCTTGGTCAATATCGACGAAGTACCAAAGTAACTTTCAAAGTATCCACGCTACCTGATTTTATACAAAACATGATAAAATTTTATATATGTTCAAAATAAAGTATTTTATATATGTTCAAAATATTTTAATATTTGTTTTACATTTACCCGGTGAAAAATTGTGTGGGCATATTTTACATGACAGAAAATAAAGCATGTAAACGTGATTAATGAATCACTTTTTGTACGTTTAGTTGAAAGTCTTTTGTTTCGAGTACAACATAATTTTTCACTAGGTCTCTCATGAAATTATACTGCACGTTGATTGTTTTTCAGAAAGTTTATGATCGGCATAGTTAACAATCACTTTACAAAGGATATTAAAGTTAAATATTAAAAGGAATGCTTTTTTTGTATAAATATATTTTATTTTTATTATAAATCAAAATGTATTTTAATGAATGAACTAAAATAATAATTAATACTTAGATTTTGTTCTCGTTGAGAATAACTCAAATTTTCAATCAATAAAAATTAAAATGCAAAAACCATTTCGCCTATGGTGGACGTTTAAAATAGTTATCAGTTGTATATATCTACTTGAGATGTTAACCTGTGAATTAATTAGATTGAAATTAAAATGCAGTAATCTAAAAGAAGTGTTATAAATGAATAGCTAAACAAATATAAGATGATAAATGCAGATTAATGATCGTTTAAAGAATGCTATTTTATTTGTAAAACATTCTTAAATGTAATAAATCAGATAAAATAAAGTGTTAAGGGAATAGCAATTTTGTGTATGAGATGGAATAATTCATGCTTAGAAAGTTATTGTTCGCGTTTGAGAATAAAACGCATGAATGAAACAAATCAAAAATAATTGTTATATTTCTGAATGTCTAAAAATTGATTCTAAGCATAAACGTTCCAGAGTCTAGGTATTAAGATATTAAAAATAAATAAAATAATTTGTAATAGAAGAAACAAAAAGCGTTGTAAATTGTACATTACATTATTTCAGAGTGCTATACTACGTTGAAAATTTACTTTTAAATATAATATAAATTCATTTAATATTTATTTAACAAATATAAATACATTTATATTTGTTCAATATAAATGTTGATGATAATATATTATACGAATGCCCAAGAAGTTCTTAACACAATTTAAGTTAACATTTTATTATTTTATTTAACTGAATTTTGATAGAATAAACATTTATATAATATAATACGTTCGTTTTGTATATGGTGGTAACCATGAATTTACAAAATTTTTTTATCATAAATAAGGCCTACATAAATATAAAAATATCATTGTTATAAAGCAATTGTTACAACTATTCACCAACAGTGAAAAATACAAAAGGAAAAAACATATTTATTTGTAAAATATTTCTCTCTTGCGAAAATTGTTGTTAAGAAGTGTTGCTTTTTTGTATATAAAAGGTTCTTATGATCCCAAATATAGAACCATCTTGTTACAGTTTCTAACATTCTTTACGCAGTTGAATCATCTGAAAGTAATATGATTTAAAATGACTGTTAAATATAAAACTAGGTTGATGATTATGCAAGTTTTGAGCTTTTTATTCAACTTTGCACATCCACATGCTTTTTGTTATCGGAGTCTGTAATAGTTAGTTAATATTGTAATTATAATTAAAAACTTAAACGAGTTAGCTCAAAGCTTGACCATCCACTGTGAATCCAACTCCCTCATAACACTTTTGAAACTCCAACTAACTTGAACAATTTTTAATAGTTGCCAAACATTTTTATATTCTTAGAGGGTAAAAGAACACCAATCTTAGAAGATAATTAAATAGATAAAAGTATCTATAATGATGAAATTTAATATTCCGCATATTCAGTAGTTGGATAACTTTGTACATTAAAAACTTACACATTTCAATTTGAAAGAATAAAAAAATAATTTGAGCCGAACATTATTAAACCTGCTAGAGATTAGAAACATTAACGCTAGAGAGATATATATAATAAGATTTTCTATAAAATATAAATAGAAGTAACTTTATATTCCTTTTATTATTGAAATTATATTATTTTCTCTCTGCAAATAGTCTGTTGTGTATCTTACCTGAAAATCTAAACTTTCATTCGGATTGAACGAAAAATTTCCGTCGTGATTAACATAAAATGTTTCACTTTCGTAAGATTGAAGTCAATATTCAGTGGAATGTGAAAATGTCTCGCGAAACGCTATATGGTGTCACTTTGTTAAACAGTTCATGACAGTAATTTACGCTAAACTTTAAATAATGCAGTAGTAAATCTACGAGTTCATTTAAAGCGTATTCTTAACAACAGTTGCACGTAAGAGCGGGAATATATCGCTTAAGAAAAGGTGAGCATAGTTGCAGAATGACTGGTATTTATGTGACGTAAGTTACGCTCCCCACTAAGCGATCTTTTTGTATTGGTACAAATTTGTATAACACATGCGTTGCAACGTAACGGTGGCGTGTGAAAAGGATAATGAGCCGTGATCAGTAGTGCACAGTACTCTTACGCCCAACCGATTGTCGGTTGCTGTTGTGCAGAATTGTTGTTTTTCTTGTGCACAGGGGCTGGTCTTAATAGGACAATTGATGACGAAAATATTTCATAACGTCATATCACATATACCATTGTATTGTATTTTACAGAATCATTTTTTCCAGAATTTTCAAAAATATTTAACAAACGTTATAATGCCTCAAAAAAGGCATTTTACTTATTTAATTCTCAAATGATGATTCTAAGCTTTTGAAACTTTGAATAACTGAAAGTTAAATAATTGCTGATTCAAATTTAATGATGTAATTAAATATTGTAATATCGAAACTTAAGAACTTAAATTTCATGCAACTTTTTAAAAAAGATACATTTTTGAACCGTTTTAATTTTCTTCATTAAATTAATAAGGATTATTAATGAAGAGTAAGGTATCATTTTCAATATTAATCAATGTAATATCTGTTATATATACCATAAATACTATATTTCATGTTGAATTATGATGATTTATATATATATTCAAATTTAAGTACTTTATATTATAGCAAAAGTAAGACAAATCATACATACTTTTCGTTCCATTTCAATTGTATTTGATTAAAAATTATATATTTTTATTTATTTGAATTGCAAAAGAAATCGTTTTGGAAAATGGAATAAAATGGTACTATCTACGTGAAAAATTAGTCGTGAATCGCCTCTGTTTGTGTTACTTTCGGTATAGTCGAGTGTGGTTCTTGAGAGCGCAGTATAAAATAATGCCCATTAATGCCAATCTATCGTGCGATCTGCTCGATAGACACTGCCCTCATAATGTTCTCGCTGGCGAAACACGAAATACGTGACATCGAGAATTGATATTACATACCATAAAATATATTATATATATGAAAAGAAATTCTTTACGTCAGATGTATCAAATACATATTTTACATAAATATTTGATGAAGTATACGTTGTTGTAATGATTCGAGAAAAAAAGCGGCTTCACAAATACACATATGTCGTTTGTATGGATATGTTAGTTTTATAAAGGACAAAAAAGCAATGTCAAATTTCAATAAATATGATTTTAAAAAATAATACAATATGTCTCTGATTATTTATCGAAATTCCATCTATTGATCCTTAATATTATTATGAAAATGTATGAATGCAAAATTTTTATTTTGCAATCCTTGTTTTTACTTTTTTTTGCCCTCCCTGTTGTTTTTTAAACTACATTGTCGTGCTCGTAACAAATCGCATGATTTGTAAACGTTAAATCCTGAAGAATTATATTAAAAAGAATAAATAAATATATTGATGTCATACGCTTATACTTAATATGGAGCAAGAATCACATGAATCAGCATTGTTTGGTGAAACGTGTTGTACTAAAAGACAAATAGTTAATCTGCATATTTGATTTAAAATGCATCCTATATACTGAAAAATGTCCTTAAAAAAGTTGGATAAAAATTAAAATAGCGTACATTTGTATTTCCGAAATTTTTGTTTACTTTTTAATTTTTAATTATTTTTCAATTGATATTTACAATTAACATTCATGTTCTTTACATTTAATTGCAAAATAATAAGCAATTTAAATTGGTATTCGATAATTCACACATCAAATTAACAAAATAATTAAACATCATGATCAGCTGAATTTCTTTGTATTTTCCATTAGATGAGATTGTTTAAAATAATGACAAAAATTGCATTTAACCCTTCAGCGCCTAAGTCGGTATCAGATACCGACCTACGCTCCAGTATCCACGGCCTATTCAAATTGAGATATTTCAATAACGGTTTCACATAAATTAATGAAAAAATCATACATATATTTAAAAACTATCTTTGCAATTATGTACATGTATTTTTTTATTTCACTCACATTTTTATTGCAAAAAAAATTCTTGAAATATTCCTGGATACTGACCAGGCGCTCGGCCGTCGGTACGTGAAGGGTTAAAATTGCACTTAAAATTGATACATGAATAAATAAAGAAATAAGCTATATTTCGTGCATATTTGACGAAACCATTGAAAACGCAAATGATTGGGATAGCGGGGCAATAAAACGGTAGATTGGCAATGCATTTGAAATGTATATTTATTTAAAATTTCGCAGCATAACTGGTCAAAAACTGTACAGGATTTTCGTTCGAAAAATTTATAATGGCTAATGGATTTTCTTTATAAATATTTCCTTTGTATCTTAGCTTTACAATACTGATCGAAGTGCTCTTTTTTATATATATTTATATAATCTTAAGTATTTATCAATGATATATACAATTTCTCGAAGACTTGTGCTGAATAGGAGCAACAAACATAGGAACAAAGTTAAAAAAGAAACAAGTTAATTGGTATAAGAGCCAATGAAACGTACGTTTGAAACTTATTCGAAGGTTTAATGAAAATTACACGTTGTTATTTGTCGAATGGGTTTTTATTAGCAGCGATAAAACATCGGGTTTCGCGGCGTTTATTTGTTTTGTTAGATCAAGGAAATGTACGTTATTGTCTTCGATGTTCATAAATAAAGGCGCGAGCGTCAATTGTTTGCTGAGTCCATCTTTCTTCGTGAAACTCATTTTCGAATAGTGATAAATTACATCGCTTTCCGTCCTCCGAACGCATAATCCTCGGACATTAAGTTGACGTTTGTCATTCCCACATTCTTGTTCCTCGTTTTTCATTCTTATGTTTTTTTTTCTTCCTGCTTTTTTTGCCTTCATTCTTTTTTTTACACTTTCTTTTGGTCTGAAGAGCCCAGAGCGAAGGAACAATAGTGACGACAACGATAATAGTAATAATAATCATAATAATGATAATGTTTAAGGCATAATACTGGCAAGCACTGTGACTGCGGAATTTTCGTTTCGTGCTTTGCGTCAAGCACGGCTGCCAACAATGTTCCCCGACTTGGCATAATTGCAAAGATATCGTCTTCGAAACTCTCCTATATTCTTCCCTCCTGCAAATGTTATTATACTCTTTAGTGTTAAAACAGTCATGTTTAATTGGCAGCGTTCGGCATTGTTTAAAATCTATGTCAAATATGCATTTAAATAAGATAAGAGTTAAAGTGCGCATAATTGTGCTACAACTATTTGCCCGGATGTTAACATATCCGGGATTTGCATACTTGGAGGAAGAGAGCAGATAGCGATTATTTCGACGTTTAGTTGTCTCGAGCGCAAAAAATAGGCTTCCTTTTTTTTGTCGCTAATCAACGTGCGGATTTGTTTCACGAAATTCTCAAATATTGTTCCCTGGAAGGTACCTTTTATCGCGATGCAAATTTATGGCTTCAACGAAAAACATGCATAAAAATACATTTGCGTAAGATAATTTACAAAAAATACGCTTTTATTATCTACAATTAAGGGAATTGTTAACATTTAGTTTTAATCTTTCCAGTAATTGTTTTAATAATTGTATTTTTTTAGACGTTGAAAAAACTTACAAACAATAAAACAACAAACTTACGTCAATAAAACAAGAAACATGATTATTTGAATTGTTTAATTGTATAATTAATTTAAAATGCATATTATTTTGTTCATTCATTCTTTTGAATTCAATTTTGTTCTATATTTAGAATACATTCCAATATATTATTGTAAGTTAAAACTAAATATATTTATTACCGTACTAGTAATATTAATAAAAACGATTATAATATAATTTACAATATCAGCTTGTGGTTCTTCTATTGTTCATCTATTATTAACCGATTGATTGAATTTCCATAAATATGTCTTAAAAGGTCAATATTTCGATATATTGATACTTTCTTCAAGTATTTATATTTTCATTAATTATAATGTTTTAATTATTTGTTTGATTATGAAAGATAAGCAAGAATTTTTTGTTTTTAATCTAGTCAATTTATTAGAAAATTAAAACGTGAACTGACCAGTAATTAATATTATGAAAACATTTTTTAACTTTTATCATAAAAAAAGAGGTTTGCTACAGCAAACACGTACATACAAAACTTGACAAAAATGTTTTGCATAAATATATTGTGCGGCAATAAATGTTATAATGAAATAATTTTTCTACGCTTTGAGCAAATTTGAGTTGCCAAACATAAAAATGAAGAACCGCGAGCGAATATTGGATCACCTACCTTGCACGCAAAACAGAAGAGAGCAGATTTTCCAGTAAAATATCACAATTTGTCAATAACAGATAAAAATTACCATTTTTTCCTTTATTCATTTTATTCCTATCACTGCAGAAGTGAGAACCTCGATGAAAGGGTAATGAAATAATGTACAAAAATAGTTTAAAAAAAAAATAATATTCTAGAAAATTCATAACAACTTTTTGCAGTAACGCTTTTATTTGATTGCGAAAGATAAACGAAATGATTTCTTGTTTCAAGAGAATTAATAAATTGTTGAAATATATTTTTTCTTTAAACGACTTACTTAACGTAAATAAATGATACTCTTGCAAATGTTTTATTTCGCATATTTTATAAGTAGAAATGAAAGTAGTTGAGTGGAATTACTTTTGAACTTAACAACTTTGTACAAACTTTTCTAATAAACATTGTAAGTATTTGTTCAAATAAAACAAAGAAGCAAAAATTAATAATTCAAAATGAAAATCAAATAAATAAATCAAGTAAATAAAACATTCAGAAAGTCTTAATGCTACTGTTAATTAATTTTTCCTGTCTGCGGAACAAAAGGAAAATTTGCGGCAAAAATACTTCCGTCTTACAAAGCTGTCGTCTACTGTTTGAACTAAAAAATAATTTCAAGGATGAAAAGGTGTCTGGCACGTTTCTCTCTTAACTTTTTGAATTTCGTGTTTTCTTTTTTTTATGCAAAAATTTGCAATAAAAGGGACATTTCTTTTGACACGAACTTCTTTATTATTTACAAAACCGACATTTTTTACCTCTGGCGTTTTTCTGCCTTGACTGTCCCGCTACCATTCAATCCCATTTCGATGAAAAAAAAGTGTTGAACGAGTTTCGAGTAGGGAGTTCATCACTCGAGGCTCAAAGAGTCGTCGACATAAAGGTACGCGTGTTTCATGCTTTAAAAGTCACCATAAAACATCCAAGATTCATTCAAATCTAAGAGACTTGTGACGCGGTGCGGCTTTCTCTTGTTCCATTGCCGCCGTCGTTGGAAAGGGAAAAAATCGCGAAGACGTACCGGAAAAAATCGTCCAAATAAAATGACTATAAAAAAGAGTATTAATAGCAAATTTCCGATTTCTTTCCTAACAGGATTTATCAAATAAATAAAACTTTGTTATTTGTTTTATGAATCGCATTATTTTTATTCTATATCAAAAGTGTATTCGATTTCCTATTTTCCGGTGATAATTTTTTTTTCGTATTATTTTCTGAATGTTATTTTTCGTTTTATATGAGAAATAAGTTTCTTCGTTTACGTATATGAGTTGTAACGATAGAGTTGGCATTCGTTGTTTAGTCTATTAACAATAAAGTATGTGCGCTGGCTTTGCAAACTTTTCATTTATTTCGTAGAGCAAACTGCATATCTCTTTACAACAGTTCATTTTCAACGAGACAATTGACATTTTACGCAAATAAAAGTCTCTAACTTTCTGACACTTAAAATTCCATTCGCTTATTGATTACAATTAAATTCTTTTAACATTTTTTAAGTCCTTTATGCGATTTTTATTTGATTGACATTTTTGTTTAAAGATGTTTTAAAACGATTAAAGTTTTTGTAAATATGTTATATATATATTACTATAAGTATATGATGTGTATGTTTTTAATACAAAATAATTAATGAAATTAATTATAATTAAATATAATTTCTATAATTTTCTGAAATATGCATCGAACGCATTTGCATAATTTGCCACAATAAATATTATGTTTTGAATTTTGCAATTTCGACTTGAGTTTGTAATTAAGCAGTAGGATAAGATGAACATAACTTATATGTTTGGCTTATAAATTATAACTGGAAAGTTACAACTACATATATCATTTTTTCTCATTTTTTTCATGTGTAGTATCAAGTAAAATTTATGGAATGTAAGTTATAATTAGGTTTGTATATATATATTGATTGCAATCAAATACATTTAAGTACATATATGTTAGACAATTATTAATTAATTAAATTTATATTAATTATAAACCCTTTGTAAGAATATTCTATTAAAGTTAAATAAAGTTTTATTTTTACTTTAATTTCAATACAAAAAGGACACGTTTTTCTGTTTTAATATTGGCGTTTTGAAAAAAAAAATATCTAAAACTTTGATTTCAAATTTTAAAATAAAAATTGTGTCTGTATTTAACTTTTTTTTTATCATGATACCTTTATATATTGATTTTTCATGAAAATACGAAATAACAAGTGAAACAGTTTCTTCAGTTAATTTGAAATCTCTGTAAAAAGTAATGAACAGGAATTCAATTGCAATTCAATTAAGTTTGTCTTAAAATAAAGAAACTAGGAAACAGTACGATTTTCTTTTAAAAAAGAAAGCTAAAATTAAGTTGATTTAGAAACCAACTCATTTAATATGGTATAATAAATAATTTTAATATCGAAATCAAAGCAATGCAAATATTATCAATCAAACAGAATTAGTACATTTTATTGATCTGATGTAATATTTCCTCTTTTTTTTCAATCGTCAGAAAAGTTGGATAAAAGCTATTTAAAATTTAAAATTAGTTTCAAACTATGTTTGATAATAAAAGTTGAAGGATAATTATAGTGCCCATTAACAACAAGAAAATCATTATAGAACAAAATGACGGAAGAATTATTTTATTATTTAAATTTCCATTCTATTATTTTCTATATATACGTAAAAATAATACATTTGTATGCATTCCAAAGTTTGTTATGGATAACAAAAGTTATTCCATTTTAGTTGTTACTTAATACAATTTGTCATCTTCGTTTAAATTAAGTGAAACTTGAGTATATTTATTCCGACTATGCCGTAGAAATTTGATATACATTAAAGCCTGAATTGAAAACAATACATTCTCTGTGTTTTCATTATATTTTCACTTTTCGGAGTTATATATATATATAAAAGTAATAATTTGTTGCAAGATTTTCGAGTGCAAAAAAATAAGCAGTTTGCTTTCCATTTAAAATACATGATTATTTATAATGTATTTAATGATTAACTATAGAAAATATTAATAACCATGAGACTAGAGATTGTTTAACAATTACTAAGTAGCATAGAATTATACATTTATATACATTTTTGGAAATGATGGAAGATCTATAATTTTGGTATTACTACTTTATTAAATATATTTTAATAGATGTTTAGTTGTTCAAATTATTTTTGTATGTCTTATTCTGTAAGATGTATTTTTTTAATGCAAAAGTACAATGTTTACTTTGAAAATTCATATACATTTAGTTAATTGTAAATACTGACTGACAAATGCAATTTGATTGAGAAAATGCCGTATTTTACATTCGTGTGTCATTCTTATATTATACGCTAGTTTGCACTTTAAAAATATGAATACCATTTCATTATAAAGTTTCATTTGAATCAATAGAATGAATTTCAGTGAAATATTACATGCACAACTTACATGTACATGTATTTGATTTCAAGAACAATTTTTACTTCTGCATTATTCATTTTTATGATTTGAGAAAAAAAGGATACAAAACAGTAACATGTTTTATTGCAAAAGCATCAAAGCATGGTTATATAAAAAAAGATGTAAAAGTAACTTCTTAAGCAGCAAGTGGAATTGAACTGGAAGGCGAATAAAGACGGATTGAACATACAATTTCAGAACATAAGAAATGAATCATGTGATTGCATTTCAATCAAAATGTTTACGTCTAAAATTATTTCAATATTGCACACATGTGTTTTCAATTTTTATGAATATCGTTTTTAAATTCGAACAAATATATCATATTTGGTTTATGAACCTATTATAACAAAATCATTTTTATTTGTGTATGATTATATAATTAGTATATTGGAACATATATAATTTTCTTTCTGACATATGCATGTACACGTAAAACAATAATATTTCATTGTCCATTCTATTGTCTTGAAAACTTTATTATATTTTCTAGTAATCTTAGATAAATGTCAAGAGTGTTTAATCATTGCATATACAAAATAAGACATTTCTTAGACAATAATATATTTTTTAATATGTAAGTGTAATAAAATGCAAATTTATGTATATTTTTCATATTCCAAGGTATAAGTTATTATATCAAATCGTTTGTTAAATAAATATAAAACTATATAAATTGATGCCTTAAATCGAATATGTCCTATTTTGGCATAATAATAATAATGTATTCGCAATTGCGTAATATCACTTAAATAATATATATATATATATATATATTCAATTTTTTTCAAAGTAACTGTCAAATGCAATAATACAATTGCCAATAGAATTTACGAGACAATATAGAGACTTAATATGTTATTTTACGTGTGTGTGTTTGTAAAATACACACGGTTCATATATGCTTAACGAATGTTTTACTTTTAGAATATTATGAGTAGAAAAAATATATTCATGAAAAATTTTAATTTATAATTTACACGGTAAATAAATGTCTAATAAAAATGATTAGAAATTCTAAGAAAAATTACTATTATCATTTATGAACGAGAATAACCCGTGCTAAAAAATGATGAAGTAATTTTTATCAGATTATTATATACCGTGTAAATAATGTATGATATATATGTGATTTAATAACTTTATTGTTAATACAATAAAATTGTTAAAAATAATTGGAACAACTTTACACACAAGTATATATAAAAACAATCTCAACGCCATGTCGTGTAATGTACAATATAATCATATTTACACGATACAATTTACACTTGTAATTGACTATTTTATTCTCTCATTTATCACAAAATCACCCTTACATTTACAGCACCGCCCTGAACACCATACCATGAACCTAAAACTGCAATTTCAACATAAGTTTAACAAAACAATTTGGCGCCCGCGCGAAAATCAGAAACCGTGCAATTAAACACGAAAAATTGACCTCTAGCAATGAACCCGACGCGATGAAAAAGGAGAAAGTCGAGTGCTAAAACTATAAAACAAAGTTGGAACCCTAAAAGCTGTGCAAGTACAAAGTACATAAATAGCTCGTTGCAGAAAGGAGTGCCGAAAAAAGAATTGGTAAGAAGAGTAAAAAAAGGAGGAGGAGGAAGAAGAAGAGAGAAAAAAAAGGAAAACTTGTTGCATTCCAGTTTTGAACGGTATTGCATTTAGGAGAATTACGTGGACCGAAGATTTAAAGCGGAGAATCGTGAAATTTATGATTAAAGTTTCGCGATCAAAATTCAGAGGCGACTAGCGGAGTGTCTGGTGTACATTGTCGAAGATTGCCGCAGCGTTCAATTTCGCAGTGGCAACGAAGGCTTATTTGGTGGCATCAAGCCATTGATATACAACCAGAGTTAGAGAGCCGCGAAGACCTTCCATCGAACGTGAGAACTGGATGAAATCAAAAGCCCTCGAGATATTGCAGCTATCCACTCTCCTTCGCGTCCAAGAAATTCTGTATCCGTACCTGTTTGCATTTCGTGGTGTTCTTTTTGCTGGCAGTCGTCGTAAATATAAACTTCATTCTGGAGTGCGCGCGTGCGCACTCGTTTCATACTACTACTGTCTGTACACTTTACATATATACGTATAAACACGTACACCTGCGTGCACACACGCGCGTGCATTTAAATAAATGCACGCGTGCATGTGGAGGTATATTCTTTTCAGTTGCACTTCTACTGCCACGCAATAAAGCGTATTTCAGCTTTCTCACTCCGTCTCGGTGCCGTCTTTCTTCTCCTTCCTTTTTTTCTTCCTTCTTCGTTAGTTGGATTGAAAACTGTTTTGCGTTTGGACGTTGACTCTTCGGCATTATTTTCCGTCGCTCATTAGTGTTGGCTACTGAATCCGTGCAATGATGTTGAGTCTCGTCATCTTGAAAAGAAATTCCTACGGTTAGTCGCAATATAGATATATTAAATATCAACATGCTAAAATAGAATCACTTAGACAGAGTGTAGGATGTCTGAGTAAATTAATTGATGAAGTAGGTACTGATTAGGTATCTCTAGTTGTGGAATCAGAATTCGTAAAGGGCATTGAATATGTGTATAGCTGAACATCTTTACGGAAATTTAATGCTCAACAGCAATTCACCCCTTAGAATATTAACATGCTGCTGTTAATTTATATTTGTATTTCAGGATATCAGAGGTACAAGTTACAAGAACATAAGTTCTTAGTTAAAGGGTTGGTAAGTATATGCTAAACAATATATTCTTCGACTTTACACTAAGAATATTTTTTTTTTAAATTATGTTCGATAGTAACGTAAAGATAAAATCTTTCTTTTGTATTTTTCGCAATATTAATATCAGACAAAATATCAGAATTATTTGAATTATTATTAAACTGAATGGTAATAATTTGAATAATTCTATTAGTTTGTTCTGAATTGATATTTTAAAAATGGCAGAAAATAGATATTCTCCTATTTAGTGTAGTAATTTTTGAAAGAATAATTTTTTATGCAAAACGGTGAACAATTGAAAGTTAAATTAACTATCCATACTAATATATAAAATTGAAAATATGTTTGTTTGTTTATTTGTTTGTTTGTTTGTATGTCAATCACGCAAAATTTAACGGTCCAATTTAAACCAAATTAATAATGTAATCCTATCTCTCCAAAGTGTCGTAGTCTTTATTTTTTTGCAATATCTGCACTAGATTTTTAGAAAAAAATTTTTTGTGTCATAGGTGCATCCCTCAAGTGTCATAGGGGATGTCATAAGGGATGTCATAGGGGATGTCATGATCCCTTCTCTATGACCGTCTATGACTCCCAGCAAAATTCCTAGCTTCATCTGAGGTATCTCTATAAACTCCTTATGGGCTCCTTATGGACGTCCTACAAACTCCCTATAAACTTCCTGTAAACTCCCTATTAACTCCATATAAGCTCCCTATAAGCTCCCTATAAGCTCCCTATAAACTCCTTTTAATCTTCCTATAAACTCTTTTTAATCTCCCTATGAACTCCTTTTAATCTCCCTATAAACTCCTTTTAATCTTCCCATAAAGTCCGTATGAACCGCTATGACACCACTTATGACATCACCTATGTCATTCTCTATGACATACCCTATGACATCCCTTATGACATCCCCTATGACACTTGAGGGATGCACCTATGACACAAAAAATTTTTTTCTAAAAATCTAGTGCAGATATTGCAAAAAAACAGTCTACGACACTTTGGAGAGATAGGATTACATTTCCTGAAAATTTGGTTTAAATTGGACCGGTAGATTTTGCGTGATTGACATACAAACAAACAAACAAACATATTTTCAATTTTATATATTAACTAGCTGAAGCCCCGGCTTCGCCCGGGCGAAACCCTGTGACCCCAAACTTTCTGACAACCCCCTAAAAACCTCTTGACAACCCCCTGACAACCCCGTGACAGTCCCCTGATAACCTCCTGACAATCCCCTGATAATCCCCTGACAATCCCCTGATAACCCCCTGAGAATCCCCTGACAATCCCCTGATAACCCCCTGACAATCCCCTGATAACC
>JABFPJ010003304.1:0-16500 GCA_022817425.1 Gryon sp. ZL-2020 | reverse complement strand
GGTTAAGATGTACGACCAAGTACTAAACAAGAAGTTGCTGGTTTCGAAACTCAGAGAGGTAAATATTTTTAATTGACCAAATATTTTTACAACGTGGTAAAAATTAAAATGTACAACGTGCATCTTTGGCGACAAGATTAATCAAAAACGTTGTAATGTTTAATATATTATTTCTTTCCGTGTATAATTTTTCATGCGAATTTTGTGGTTCGGAGTTTTTGAGTATTTTGGAGTTTTTTTGTCCGAAAGTTTTTTTGTCCGAAGTTGTTTTGTCGGGGTTGTTTTGTCCAGTATTTTTTTGTCAAAAGTTGTTTTGTGTATGGATCCGGATAAGACACATACATTTGTAATATGGGTGTGAGGCCCATTTTCAATCCATAAAACTCTGGCCCTCGTACCGAGGATATTCGTGCCAAAGTTCAACCTCGCGAAATAAACCTCCGCACCCTTGTTGCAAAATATACTATTTTTGTTAAAAAAGATAAGAACATTTTTTTTAAAGTTTGTTTTTCTTTATGAAATAAAATAAAATAGTATATTTCGTACCTGTGAAGATGTAAGAAGAAATGCATTTTCTCATAAGAAGTTAATAAGCCTAGTCAAGGTTTGTAATGGCGGCTCTTTTTTATCAGGGATAGAAATTGCAATTTGTTCAAAATTGCCTAGAGAGAGAAACTGTATTAGATAAATCACTTTTACTATTTTTTCTGTAAGTACCTATTTTCCCCGAATTTTAGTTGGAAAACGTATTTTATTGATATAACTTTAAAATATAAGTATCTAATTATACATAATGACAGTGTAGTATAAAATTTCTACTTTTAAGAAAATGAGTCTATCTCTATTTTCAAAATTTTTCAGTTACCTCGTTTTTCCGGTTAGCCATAGATATATTACAATTTAATTTTTATTTTTATAATACAATTGTAAATTAATAAAAGAGACACGGTAGGGCTGGCCGCACAAAAACGATCGTTTCCTTGTATTTGGCCAGAGACACTACCGTATCTCTTGATTATTGTTTGATACACGTATTCTAGCCAAACAGGTGATAAACATATTATAATCATTAACAATTACTTGCGTATGCGGTTAATTATTTTTTAATATAATATGTGCTCATTGTTTCAGATTTTTTAGCAAATAGTTAGTTAGTCTTCAGATTACTAAAGAATTAACGATTTTTCAATTTTTATCTATATGGATTATTGAAGTTCAAGTTAAAAGAATGTCAAGAATTAGTGTAACTCAATTTTTTCAAAAATAGTAATTATTTCGTTTTTCTAAGCAGACACAGATATATCTTTTATGCTAAAAATGTAGTTACAGCAAAAATTTAGTAAAATTTATTATATGTGAATATATATTTTTCGTTACTCGGGGAGGGAAATGCTAGGGAGATTTAGGAAAATGGCTTTTTTCCCTCCCTCGTAACGAAAAATATGGTACGCAACATGGGGGATGATCGGAAATTCCATTGGAAATAGTATATTATCTCCCTTGTTGCGTAATATACTATTATGTACATATTTTGTCCGTTATTAATTTAATTTTGTCCGTACGCTGTTATTAAATATATTGCATTGAGGGTGCATTTGCCTAATACAGGGTCAAGAATCAGTATTTTTTATGAATTTCCTTAAAGGAATGTTATTAAAAAATACATTCCAGGTATTTAAGTGTTTTATACATTTATGAATATACCAAAAATATTTTTTTTCAACATGAAATACTGTTGTTACGTTGTATTTTGAGCGTCAATGTCACGCACGTTGCGTCGTACCTTTAAAGACGGGCGGGATCGCGCAATTCTTTTAATACAAAAATTAATACAAACATTTTTGTATATTCTGAAAGTATCTGAAGCCTGTGCCACTTTCAAGTACAAATTTTAAAAATGAACAAAATGGCAGACATTTTTAAAAAATTTTTTATCTTTTTTCAAGAACTTTGATGTGTTATTAAAAATGGGAATTTGCAATGAAAATGTCTGAAAGTAGCACAAGCTCCAAGCAATTCCATGTACTTTAATTTGCAAAAAAATTAGGACAATTGAATGAATAGATTTGGAGTTTCGATTCCGGCCAGTTTGAAAAACCTGATTTCGAGAGTAACGCGTTTAAAGTTTCAGGAGCATATAACATTAACTAACATTTTATAGGTTATAAAAAATTAATATAATATGCAAACAACAAAAAACTAATTCTTTTAACCAAAAAAAAATACCCCCTTAAAAAACAGCGTAAAAACATATTTTATGGTAATAAAATATGCATAATCATAATTTTTTAATTTTAATGTACACATGACAATATTGAATTTTTTAATAAAGTTCGTGGTTATTAGAATTATATTGCTATTTTATTTCATCCTCGTTTTTTGAAATCATCAAAATAAAATCAAATTACAGTAACCCACATGATCGAAAATATATGTGAAAATATATTTTTAAATATATGTGAAAATATACTCAAAAATGTATTTTATATATATTCTAAAATATATTCCACATATACAATTTCTTGCCGCTTTTCGTATATATAAAATATATTTTTGAATATATATAAAATATATTTCCAAATATATTTCAAATATATTTATATAAATAATTAAATAATTATAAATAATAAAAAATTGAACATATTCGTATTTTTAGCCCGTATTTTTATATTTTCTGTATTAAAATAATTTTTCTATTAATATTTTAGTTTTTAAAATTGCATATTATACATTTTTTATTTTCTTGTGTTGGGAATTGAACTCCGATCCCTTGCAGTCACTGGTCTCGTACTTTACCACTACTCCACGACGCCTTCAAAATTATGCCACTTAAAACATGAATACATTCTCTTAAATAAATATACTCAAAACTATATAAAAGATATATTTCGAGTATATTTTCACATATATTTCTAAGTATATTTGCACATATATTTGCACACATATTTTCACATATAGTTTCATATATATTTTCGATGTGGGTACCAATACGTGAAATACCTAATAAAATATATTTTAGATACATTGCAAATATTGTAAGAATATTTATTTATGGAATATACACAAACTATATATGGAATATACTTTAAAATATATTTTATGTATATTTCAAATGTATTTGTAAAATGTATTTATCAAATATATGGAAAATTTATTTAATATATATCTTAAAATATATTTCAAGTATATTGCAAATAGTCTAAACATTTATACATTTACTGAATATATACAAAATATATATGGTATCCATTTTAAAATATATTTTGCTTATATAGAAAATGTATTTGTAAGATATATTTATAAAATATATGCAACAGATATTTGACATATATCTCAGCATACACATTAAATATATTTTTATATTTTGACATATATTTTCGATCATGTGGGAATTGAGATGAATCATTTATTTTACGTCGACATGCATGCATTCTTTACATTTTTATTTAACTAACTTACTAACTGATTTCTTAGCTATTTTTTTCAAAAATAATTTTGCTATCTCTATTGAAAACATCGAATAATATGTTCAAATAATGCTTCAGAGCAAATATTATAAATAATATTTCACGATTTTTTATTCTATAGATATTTTACCTTGGTAATTTAAAAATGTCGCTTGAAATCATAATTTGAAACATGATTTTTTTAGTTTGTGTGTATAAAAAATCAATTAAAATATCGACTGCAAAAGCAAAATTTATATAATAAATATACGGAAATTCATGTGTATATTTTGAACAAAATCCAGTCATCCAGTTTTTTTTGTTCATCAACATTTGAAGTTCGTTATGCACTTTTTTATTGTTTCAGACCATGATAATTTTATAAAATTGAGATATATTTTTCCTGTCTCTATTAAATACATACACAAAATGAAAAGCTCAGCACGTCATTGTGAATCTACAAATACGACCTAAATGATGAAGAGAAGGCAGTCAGTTTTTCAGAGACGGCTCAATTTGCACCGTTCAGCCATCGACACCCCTCGTCATTTTTAGTCAGCTTTTTATGACGCAACGAATACCCAATATTTCCCTCGGGAATGTCGGGCATAATGAACGCATCCCCGACATATCTTCAGCCATTACAAAACTAGCTTAATCTCACGAAATAGTGAATAGTTGCAAGGGTTAGTGATGAACGAGCGACGAGGGATAACATTCGGGCGATGTTGACACTGCGTTTAGCAGAAACTTTAGGCACGAATAATATTATTCGAGTTAATTGAATTCGTAAGAGGGCGTGTATTGATAACGAGGGACGAAAAGGACAGTGAACATCACGCGTGGCATCGCCGATGACGATAACGAGCTTTAATTACCACTGCGAACCAACGCGAATTTGTAGTGTTTATTTACCGAATTTTCGGACACCAAATTCATTATTGTCGTTTGTTATCTTATAAAATGCTTTATAATTGTTTCAATAGCTTCAATAGCCTTTCAAAATTAATTTTAAATACATCAATAATAATAGCCTATTGAGACTTTTTATAATTAATAACCTCCGATTTTAAAGATTTCAACATTCTCTAAAAAAAAAAAAAATACTGTAATAATTTAATGACTTAACATAACTACGTAATAATATTTTTTCTTATAAATAAGCATACCATTTGAGTTCTTTTTCATAAAAAATAATAGAGATTATTCAACTATAACGACTTTTACTTAAGACAGTTGGTAGTATCTCAAAAATATTTTCACCTCAAATATCTGTCTAAATATTTTCGCAAAAACACAAACACGTGAGAGGGACGAAAAATGATATTTCTAGCATTAGTAAAAATATCGCAAGATTGTCACGAAGTCACTCCGGCGTAAGACGCTTTTCCTTCATAAACGTTTTTTAATTTCGAATAATGTGCATATATACAGACGGAGGAATTCAAAGTCGGAAGACCAAAGTTATTTTCCGAGAAAACATCATTGCACGGACGAACGTATTTGATGCCCGACTCCTTGTAACATTCGGATGTTGGCAGAACTTAAGTAAAGTGCAAAGTAATACGTAGTAATGCATCCTGCATGACGGGATTGCTTGTGAAACGCACAAGGACATCGGCGAAAAAGATTAAGTTTTAAACTCAGCGACTTTTCGTAAACTCCTCAGGCGGATGCTTCGTTCATGACAAGTCATCTATATATAAATAAATACCGTAAAACTTGCCACAGCAGTACTAGTTTGCCAAAAATGTTTAAATAGATTGATTTTACTGTGATCTTTCGATTTGCATTTATTTGAATGTGAAAGTGTAAAAGTGCAGATTAGACACTTGATAGTGAAATACAAAATATGCGTATGTGAGAAACTGTTCTGAAAAACGATTTCATTTCACATAATGTCTATCACTTCATTGCAAATATTGTTTCGTCTTTAAAAAAGTAGAGAGATTATTTTTCTTAGAATAAAAAAATCTTCATTCATAATTAAAAATGAAAATATCATTTTTTAAATATAATTGAAAAATGTCAATGAGTAATCAAAAGGAAGATCGTAATGAAGAGAAACGCACAGGTTAGAAATTATAAATTCAAACAATCTATAGATCTAAGTACATTAAGGTTATGTCGCAGTTTAATTGGATTCTAAACGAGATTAAAGCACATTAGTCCGAAACTCGTAGAGCTAAACATCGTAAAATACGACAAGTTCACGTAGATAGTCGCAACAACCAGTATATTGCAGTATACGTGTCGTAATGCAAAAACTTTCAAAATAACCGCAGATCCAGTCATGCTTTGTCATTCGATAATCACTTCTATCGCACAAACGTTTCTCCGGAATTATACACTGAACATAGATGCATTTCATTCAAAACGAAAACGGCCGCCTGGGTGGAAATACCGTTTAGGGCACAAAGTTTACTGGATCAAACTCTCAAGTGTACCCTCGAGAATGTAATGAGATTACAGACATAATAATATTAATAATTAAAACGGAAGGCAGGCGACGATGAGATGGAAATTGCATTTCTTTCTTCCTCCGATTCTGTTTCTTTATTTATTTATTCGTTTATCTTTGTGTACCTTGAATATTCTAGACTTTACAAAAACCTAATTTAGCCTTGAATCGAGTTACCTTTCAACCTATATTTTATGTAGAACAAAAATTAAATTCCATATTTTGGCATATGACATATTCATTAACCTATCCAAATTCACTAAAAATGTTGTTTTTAAAGATTGCTTATATTTAAATAACTATATACTTACCACGTTTTACTCAAAATATCATAATCATGAATACTTAAAGAAATTAAATGCAACAAGAGAACTAAATATAATGTCAAAAATAATATATTTTACACTTTAACCTTGAAACATATATATAAGCTTTGAAGTTTGAATTAAATTGAATTCGAATAATTGAACACGAATTTTTGTGTTTCAATTTATTATTTCGATACAAAGTTTTAAACATCAGTTTGGCGATCACAAGTTCTCATTTAACTCAGCTCGTACAGTTTCCGAATTTGCCATATAATAAAATTTAATCAAATGAATAATATACAAATTAAAATAAATGCAAATGCAAACTTTATCTTCATTTTACTGTATTTTTTGAACTTACATTAAAATTAATGTTTGTTAATTCTTCAAAGCCATTTTATTTCCATTGATTCAAGCAAAATTGCAATGCAATTTTAACAAATCGAATATCATGAGCAACTGAAAATATCATTTGATATCTTCAAAAATAAATATTATAAAATAATATTCAACGGAATGACGAAGAAATATCTTTCAATGTACGTTATGTCAAAGATACAAACAATATTTGCCATCCAATCTGAATGTGCATTAGCTGATTCTATTTTCTTTTGAATGTCTAAAGTTTTTGCAACCTTCGACGTATCATTTCCGCCGAATCGTCTAGTAGCTTTACAATCATTGCTTTTCGATTCCCCACATATGGCAGCGTACCGATCACACATCCGATTTGAATAATTGTTTACCATTCTCTGAAGCGAGGTCCAGAGAAAACGGACTGTCTACGGATAAAAAGTCAGCGGCTTTTGTCAGAATCACCTTCTCCGTTTGGATCAATTTAATCTCCGGCCTTTCTCGCGTATGCTTCATCGCTCTGTTCTACTTAGGCTCGGAATATTCTTAAGGAATTTCATCCAAGTGAAGTGTGAAAATTTCACGCTTTTTCGTCCGCCACTCCTTGAAAAACTCCACTTTTTATTTCTTAAACCGTCTTCTTTCAGCAGGAAAAGGGAGATAAAGAAAAAGGCAACTCTTGAAAATGTAGCCGACCATTCCTTTAGGATTGTTAGAGCAGGAATCACCTTACGCGAACTAAAACTCTCTGAAGACGGTTGCAAGGAGACGAAAAAAAATGCAGAAAAAGGAAAAGAGAAACCGAAGACAAAAATGTGCTCACCTTTTTTGATAGTTAAGATTATATTACTAAACAATTTGAATTATCAAAATAAGAAAACGTGCCTTAATTCGAATGGATTCAAATTCAAATAAATGTAAATGTTACAACGGAAATATTCAATTTACATTTCTAAAAGCAAATATTTTCTTAGTAAAAGATACATTAAGATCATGCAAGAAAGATAAACTTATAATCTATATAATGTAATAGTAGCCAGTTATTAAACTGATATTAATGTTCTTAATTTAATTTGATATACGAAATGTTGCCATTTAATACTTTAATTATTTAAGTACGTTTCAACTGACATTTTTATATTATAAACATAAGCAAATAGAAAAGTGTTCTGATTAGAAACGCCATCTGAGGAGTTCTATTGATTTGCTTATGCATTTCTCATTACGTTGTTCAGATAGTTAACTTACCGACAGGTGCTTATTTTGTGAAAAAAAACGGAATCATTCATTAAACATTTAATTATAATATTAAAAAAATAATAAGTAATTACTTTAAAACTGCTAAATTTAAAATAGTAAAAATATCACTGAGAGCAAAAACCAATAAAAATTACCGTGCTTGTCAGAGTAAACATAAGTAATATTGTCGAAAAGGAAAAACTTGTTGTTTAATTAATATTTTGTAGTATTTATTTGACTACTAAAATTTAGTCTACATCATTTTTAAGTAAAGGAGGAACAATTTTTATAAGACAGCGGCCTAACACATTGGAGACACAGGATTGATTTCTGGAGAAAGAGTTTTTTTAATTAATAAGGTTAAATAAAAAATAAATATATTATAAAATAAATATATGTGTTATAAATATAGAAATAATAATAAAAATAACATCAGAATCACATCAAATGTTTTGTTTAAATAATATTTCATATCTTACTGCCAAGGTAATTATTACCGTGCTAGTATATTAATTATGTATTTTTGTTTCTGTCTGTTACGTGCCAAAAGTAAATTTTACTTTACTGGTAGATTAAATTTGTAGTTTTTATCAGTTATTCTTATTGTATTGTAAGAACAAATTATACCCTACTGGTAAGGTAACATTTGTTTTGTTTTGGAACTGATTTTACATCGAAAAGTTTCTTAAAATTTAACGGAAGAAACCTAATTTTTAATGTTTAGTCATCGTTACTGATGCTTACTAAGCAACACGGTAAATTTAATAATATTTTATAACATATGTATATTTTAACAATATTTTTTATTTAGTTTTGGGCTCAGTGTAATAGTATAGAAAAATATAATTATGATTCTTTTTTACATAAGTTTTCTAATTATTTAAATGCTTCTGTATAAATAGATTACAAAATAATTCTTTTATAAACGGGAAATAATAATTTAATTGTAATTATTTTTATTTTTAAATTACAATCCAATTTTTCACCCTATTTTATTTGTTCTCATGCCTGACTATTCTTGCATCAATTCTACTGCAAAGTTATTTCAAGTGAACAAGATATTGACTAATGACAGATCGCAGCTTGACTGCTAATCCAAAACAATCAAACCAAACTAACGGAATATTCGAAAAGAAATCAGAAACTTTTGTATACCTATAAGGCAAGTTTTCGCATACCGTTAATGTTTCGAGGTTAATGGGTGTGAAAGTTTAATGCCTCAGAGTGCTCTGGTCAGGCATTGTTTTATTTTCAAACGATAAAGTTATACCCCTGAAAATCGATGCATGGATTTTTCGGCATCCATTTCGTCATTTATAAATAAAAAAAATTGATGCCAAAGTATTCACGATCGAAGAGAAGTCTCAAATATCGTAGGGATATTGCTTTTTCTGCATTTTACAATCGCTTTGTGTAAATGAACGAAATAGAAACATCTGACGAGTAAATACGACGAAATGATGTTCAGTTTTACGGTACGCAAACAACACCAATACCAAAGAAAAAAATCAACATTGAAATGGAATTTAGGTAAACAATTTATTGGCTTCTACTGCATGATTAAATACATTGAATTTGATGTTCTGTAAAGAAATGCAATAAAATTAGTAATTCTACTAAATCAAAGTTTTTTAATCATGATAATTGTAATCCATAAAACTACACTATAATAAACTATAAAAATGTATACTCAAACATTGTTTAGTTATTAAAATGAAAAAGTCTTCGTATACTTTTAATGCAGTTTGAACAGCAGAACTGTAACTTGAATTGCATACTTTAATGAACTAATATGTATTTAAATGAAAGTTAAAAATGTAAAGGAAAAGGAACGTCTGAACTAACTGGCTACAATTACATATCGTAGATATCTCTGAGTCCAGAATTCGTTGTTTCACGTGTATCTAGTGTTTGTTCTCGTGGCAGCTGCAGCAGAAACATACGTTCCGGCCGAGTTGAGTATGCGAAATAATACCTGAGTATCTAACAGTAAAGTTTGCAGATTGGCAAGTACCACCTGCCGTTGCGGCGCTAAGAATCACGTTAAATATTGTATCAGCGAGGAAGCTTGTTCAGAGAACTGCCTCCAGATAAAATCCCTTGGCAAATTTCGCCAGCGTTATTATAATGCACTTAAGGCGGACGATTGGAGGGCAAATGTTGTTTATGAAAATTAATGTTCCTGTTGCGATACATTGTTTCATTTTAAATTTGCTATCTTTCTTTTTTTTTTCGGCGTAGTTTTTCTTTTTATTTTTCTTCTTTATTCTTCTTCTCTTTGTTATGGTAATCTTTTTATCGTGATTTCCATACAAGCTAAAATTATGAATATAAAAACCAGAATTTAAAATTTGCAAACAACTAATAATCACAAAACATAAATATTTTACACATTTTTTAAGTAAATCGAAAATATTGTTTAAACAGCTACAATAAACAAAGATAAAACTTATTATATCGTATAATTTTAATTTTATTGAAGAGTATTTTTTTATTCAATAATACTGAGTTATTGCATAAATGTAATGTAAGAATTAGAAATTATTGAATCAAATAATTTTATTCAACGATATTAATAATCATTAGAATCTGGTAAATCATGTTCGTAAAATCGATTGCAGAGATGATAAAAAAGAACACCTAAGAACCAATAAACATGCAAATTTATCTCAATAAAGTTGAAAATTCATTAATATTAATTCTTCATTAATAAACGAGAATTAGTGACTTGAAAGTCATTAAGTTCTAAAAAAGATCAAGATTAAGTCAAATCTCCAGTGACTTATGCGAATTGTGTTTGTCGAAAAATATTTAATGTCGAACTGCTGTCTCATATATTCCGTATGATTTAGTTTCGCTCATCGAACGTTTTCAAGAAAAACGCCCGGGATATGGATTCCCAGGTGATCTATGTAGATTTCGAGATAGCCATGCGAGTTGCAGAAATTCCCCGGTGACTCGTTTGAAATTTCAAATGTCTCATTCGAATACCCAGTTACCCCATTTAGCTTTTCAGGTGACCCTTGCGAAAAGCATCCATAGATAAAATACTGTATCAACTCGTGATATCAAACATCGAAAACAAATAAATTTTCGTATCAAGATATTGGATTCAGCGGCTCTTGATTGCATTATTGAAAATTATGGTATTCAATGATAAAGAAAAAGAGTTGCTAAATTAATAATTAACAGACAAATAATAGATGATTATCTACGATAAAATAACATTTCAAATCATATATTTTATTAAATATATAAAATATAATGTAAAATTATGCGTTATTTATTTGTTAACATATAATGTACACATTCTTAAAATTTCTTTTGTGAAAGAACAATTATGATATATACGTATATAAAGTATTAATAAAACGTGGAAAACCAAAAATTGTGTCTAATTCACAATTCTTATTCAAAGGTTCTTTTCTAGACCGAAAGTACACGTTTAAGTAAGTGTTCCTGAAATCCCTCTTTGCAAAGACGTCTTTCGTACAGAACGAACATGGTTACTTCAGGGGTGCAGCATTAACGTAAGACCCTTATAAAGTCCAAACCAGACCGTCGTTTTAATCATTAAAAGGCATTTTCTCGACACGTCGTCTATTCTCACGAAACTACAAAAAAATTGACAGTAAAATTTTAAGTACACATTTTGCCGAAAACCTTTGAACGAAAACTAAAAACCAAGTTTAACTGTCGGATTGTGTTACTAAGATTACTATTCTGTTACGGGAATTTCCAGGTGATGCTTGGAAAATTTAATGACTGAGTTGTGAAAAAGTTCAGGATTACGAAAAAACGAACAACTTTTAACACCAAAATACTATGCTTTAAATAATAACGTGAATTTGAGGATATCCGTTTTTGTAGTGAAAATCGATGATTTATTTTTTATAGGCATTTGAGTTTAATATTATTCTGTCTTGTTCACAACTTCTTCTTCCATTGTGACTATGGGGATAAACTCTAAACACTAAATGCTTAATGAAATCGCAGCACCGTAAGAGGATTATTATGTCGCGCATTGCGTAAGAGCCGGAGGGAAGAAGAGAAACTTGAATGAGGTGTCTGATTGTGTGTTGCTTCTAAAAAATTCCTGACACGTAGTAAAAAATTGAAGAATGATTGAGTATCAAAATGTTTCAAAAGTCTCATGAAATATTGACTAATTTCCTCAATTTATTGTAATATTTTAATATCCATAAATACGTCAGGATTTGGAAATAAGGAAAAATATTTATGTACAGATGTATGTTTAATAAGTAAATAACATTTAAATTCAAAACATTATATTAAATTATGTGACATTTAGTTAATGGATAGTATATAATGAATTTATTATATTACACTTAATTTTGCTAGAAATGTGATTAATTAGTCATTTTTATTATTAACATAATAAATTACGAATTAATATTAACTTATTATGATCTGTTTATCTTTGAATACATATTCATAAATTAATTAAATCATTTATCTATATTATATCGGATGAAGAATATTATATTACATCGTATAATGGAACTATTTTGAAGTAATTATAATATAATTTATTTGTTACAATAACATGCTTTTAATCATGCAATTAATGTATATATGCATCATCTCTTACGAAATTACTCATATATTATCATTTTATTGTTCAATAAAGGTCATTATATTTAAACATGTTAATTTATCTTAAACGCAAATTCGCCTAAATAACTATGTCATTGAAATTTAGAACATAATATTTTTCATTATCAGTCCAAAAAATCGAAAAAATGCTATAATTAAATACAAAATTCTCATTCAGCTGATTAAAATCCAAGGAAAGTCTCTACTCTTTTATAATGATTACTATGTATTCTTTTTAATACGTCCTTCCGTATCATTAAAATGAAAATTACACATTTATTGAGAACTTAAGAACTGACGATGGTCCATTTATCAATACAAAATAGGCGCGTGTATGACATAATTTATCTCACATGAATACAGGCGGTAAAAATGCGGGAAGGTTTGAAACGGTGAAGCTCGTGAAAAGTAAAGAAGGGTGAGCCCGGCAAAGAGATGCAAATGAGCTGATGTGAAGAGGTCGATGTGCGTCGGTAAAAGAGAAGGGCACAATCAGAGAGATCTAAAGGGAGTTTCTGTCTTACAATTTGAACGATTGTACCGCGATGAGTTAGGGTTGCAGAAACGACGATGACGACGCGTCTCGATAAAACATTGAAATCATTTATTTTTTGTTCGTAATTTCAACAATCCAAACTGAATTCAAACCTAAACCGAATGATGCAAAAGACAACAAAGGCAACAGCTTTTTGTTTCGGGGAAAAATTATGAGCATACCTTTTACATAATCAGGATATCGATCATTCGTTCGATTTGGCAAGTGAAAGACAGCACGAAGAATAGACCTTCTTTTGTTATACGATAAAAGGTTTCTGACATCGCGCCAGCCTTCCTATTCTCTTTAATAAATTCCCAATAACGGAAATAAATGTAATTGAAATTGAGCCTGATGGTGACACTCGGGCGATGAAAGGGACAGAATATTTTCCCCGTTCATTTCATGCTCGAGTATTAATGTTTCAAAAAGTAATTTTCAACGCCAGAGTTTCGATTCGTTACTTCATTTTCACGAGAACACTGTTCTCTTACGCTATTGATATCTCTATGTGGGACTACTAATTAGTTCAGTCTCAACATTTATTTCTATACTATCGACGTGTAACGTAATTTCATTACAAGCTTCCATACTTTTTTAATGAAAAAACGTGTGTTCACCAATAAGACATATGTGCATTCACAAAACAAATGTATGATATACATTTATTTTTAGAAATTTTCTTTTTGATGGTTTATTTTCATTACTAAATATAATTATTTATGTTAATATCATATAATTTTGTTTACATTTTTTCTTAAAAATTTTAGTAAAATTTAATTGTATAGGTAAAAAAAGCTCGCTCAACTTTGAAAGTCAATAGTCATGATAAAATATGTCACGACGTGTAGCTCGGTTGAAGAACCAAAGTCAATTCGATGCAACAACAAATAATTCATGGAATTCCATTTTGCAGTGAAAATAGTGTACGTCAAAGTTAGAGACGATCGTCGTCGACGTTGAATGCTTGGGCTAATTTGGGACGATTCTAGACAACTATCTCCCAGCGCAGATTCATTGGCATTGCAGATGACAAATCGAGAATGGCATACAGCGAAGTGCAAGATCACAGTAAACATAGGTTGCGGCGTGCCATTAGCTGGTTAGAGAGGGATTCCGTGTTGCTCCATTCTAATCAAGCGTTGGCGGCGACGTCGACAGCGCCGCGCCAATCAATTTCACGTTTCAAAATGCCCTTCTCCCCCCCTCTCCACTCCACACTCCATCGTCCTTTTACCGTCACCGAATTTCCATCTGTACTTCCAGCGTCCTTCATTCCTTCAGTCCAGCGCTATTTTATCTCCAGAGGATTAGTTAATGGTTCGTCCGCTGTTTTATCAGACAGATTTACATCACGTTGCGTTATAGACAAGGAAGATTAACGCTCGACAAATTCGACGAGCTCAGTCATTCGATTTTACTTTCGATATATAGTTTTTTGGTCTCTTTTTATATTTTTTTTTATTCATTCGTGTCACTGCAAAATCGCTTTCCAATGGACATTTGGGTACCTTTTTGTGCATTAACATGCGGCCGATACGAACTGGAATTTAAATGTTATTGGATTTGAGATAGAAATAAAAAAACGAAGTTTCTCTCTGTTTCCCCATTACCTTTACTTATGCCAAGTCGGAAATTCAAGTCCACGTGAAAATTCAGTTACAACTTTCGTCCATCTTTGTAATATAAAATCAATTTTAACATCACTAAGACTTTTGACAAATAACTCCACTCGCTAACTCCTGTATACATATCTAATATTTAACTAGAATCTGCACTCAAGTATTGTTAAACAGATAGCTTTAGTTTATATTGCAAATTAAATGAATTATTAGCACTTGGCTCGATTCCGCTATTACAACTACAACAATGTACATTATTCAAATTATGCTGTGTATTCTAATCAAATAACTCAACGAAAGTGGTTTACAGGACATGCCGAATATATGTAATGAAAACATTATTAATACTAATGTAAAAAGCATTTATAAATAATAATATATTTCAATTATATTTTATCTAATAAAATGGTTTTTGGTTTCCGAGCATTTTCAATAAATTATTAATTAATGTTTATATTATATTACATTATTTACTTTATGTAAGAATCCTAACAGAAGCTCCAGTAAAGTGATTCTTCATTGGAAGAGAGAGGAATCCATAAAAGATCTTTAGACAACATTCTGTAGGGGCAAGTGAATTTCCACTATGATTTCGTGTAATTGAAATTGTAATCGAAAACTTTGATCGTAGCAGAGATTTTCAGCTACTGTGAATGAAAATTATACAACAATGTTCACAATTTTCTTATCAAAACATATAAGAAAACTGTCAAGTATAAATGAAAATTTTTTGCACCAACAAACGTTTTATATGCTTCAAATATTTCTATCAAATTGAAAATAATAAATCATTAATTTCATTATTTAAGTTAAAATAGTCATTAACATAGATATTTTACGTGCAAATCGTAATAAATATGATTTTATTTGCAGATTTTTTATGCATATCAGACTCATATACAGGGTGTCCCATTTTAAACTGCCATCTGGAATAACTTCGAAAATAAGCTTCTGACAGGAAAAACGTATACAATAAAAGTTTCTCAGCTTGATGGGGGACATTCAATGGCGCTATTAGTTTGTTTATAAAATATCGATTTCAAGGTCAAATGAAGGTCAATCGTTTTTTTTAAACGGGAACCCCTATTTTTTATTGCAGATTCGTATTCTACGTCGAAAAATAAACAACTTTTATTCGGACTGTTTTTTCAAATAAGCCCTTACTTTTGCATAAAAATGCGATTTTTATTATTTTTTATTGTTTTTTTTTATTTGATATTTTTGCCTGTATGAATCTGTGTAAGGGTGTGTGTTTACGTCCATTGAGTTTTTTAATTGTGCCGTCGGCATTAGCGTTACCCAGTGTGTACCACGTGTAGGTTGCGCGATCGGACTTTGCACATCATGTACAAAAGCGGAAACAATAAATTAGATAATTATTAAAGGAAAGAAGGAGAGATATAGGAAATTCGACGGAAATGTCACCTTAAATTAATTGCTCAATGTGACCACCACGCTGTTCCCGACAAAGTATTATCCGGCGATGGAAACTTTCCACGGTTTTCACCAAGACTTGCGGCGATAACGCTCGACATGCCTCCGTTATGCGGACTTTCATGTTTTCACGCGTTGATGGTGGTTGGCGGAAAACAATGTCCTTCAGATAACCCCACAGAAAGAAATCTGTTACTGTAAGATCTGGGGACCTTGCTGGCCAGTTGATCGGGCCTCCACGACCAATCCACCGCTCCGGATACACTTGGTTTAAGTGATGCCGAACGGCCATCGCGTAATGAGCAGGTGCTCCATCCTGCTGGAACCACATGGAGGTCCGCGTTCCTACATCGACATCTTCCAACAACGCTTCCAACAATCTTCAGTGGATGCGCAGTAACGCTTCCAACAACGCTGGCAGCTCTTCACGCAAAAATCGCAAGTAACGCTCTCCGTTGACCGTTTCTTCCAAAAAATATGGCCC
>JABFPJ010003303.1:0-16501 GCA_022817425.1 Gryon sp. ZL-2020 | reverse complement strand
AAGCTTCCCATAAGCTTCCCATAATCTTTCCTTAAGCTTCCCATAAGCTTTCCATTAGCTTCCCATAAGCTTCCCATAAGTTTCCCATAAGCTTCCCATAAGCTTCCCATAATCTTCCCTTAAGCTTCCCATAAGCTTCCCATAAGCTTTCCATAAGCTTCCAATTAGCTTCCCATATGCTTCCCATAAGTTTCTTATATGCTTCCCATGTGCTCTCAATAAGGTTCCCATAATTTACTTTAATAACTTTTTGGCCATGTTTTGTACTCATCAGTTGCTAGGTAACTACTTGGACATAACTATACCATAACAGGCTTATACATAAAATGTTATGGTTAAAATGTTAAAATTATTATTAAATAAATAACAATTTTTGTAATATAATAAGTCAGAAGATGAATCATTAATGATAATTATAATTTGGACATTTGTTGGCTTTATTGTCTATCATTTATAAAAAGTTGGCCTTATCTGGCCTTGAAGATGTATACAAATGTTGTATGTTTGAATCAAAACCGTAATTATGTAACGCATTATTATATAACAATGATATATCAGTTTTAAATACAAGCAAAATACTGATCATTCATTCACAACAATTATTTGGCCATTTTTTGGCCTTATTATCTGCTATGTCTAAAAAGGTGGCCTCATTTGGGCCTAAAGAGGTACATAAATGCATTATATGTGTATCAGAACTTTAATTTTGTTACATGTTATCATGATATATCAGTCTTAATACAAGCAAGATACTGATCATTCATTCACGACCATGATTTGGCCATTTTTTGGCCTTATTATCTGCTATGTCTATAAAGGTGGCCTCAATTGGGTCTAAAGAGGTACATAAATGCATTACATGTGTATCAGAACTGTAATTATGTTACATATTATCGTATAAAAGTAATGTATCAATCTGAAATACTCGTCCGGACACTGAACATGAAGAAGAAAAAGAAGAAGAAGAAGAAAACGACGTTTCTTAATTTGCGTGAAAAACGTCGATTTTCGGATGTTAATATCTCGCGAACGGGTGGACCAATTTAAAGTTTTTTTTATTGTCTTCAGGTCGATGATGGCAACAATATTACAGCAAAAAAATGTGAAATTTTATTGTTATTGTTGCCTTTTTTGTATGTTAAAAAATGGCATTTGTTTGTCTCTGAAAAGAGACACGGTAGTGCTGGTACCAAGTACAAAAAACGTTCGTTTTTTTTGTACTTGGCCAGAGACACTACCGTGTCTCTTGATAGCTTGTAATCTATCTAAAGCTATCAAATACTTTAAGAATTTTTCAGAGTGTACTAATAAAAGTAATTCATTGAAGTTAGGACATCCAATAGATTGTTACATTAATTATAATTCATGTGATGCCAAAATGATACGCATAGAAACTCTGTCACCTCACTTTCCCGCAATCAGAAATATAAAACGACTTATTTATAAATTTATGCAAATAAATAGACTTATTCAAAATATAGACTATGCTTTAGATAATACTATTATTAATGATGGTAATAACATAGTTGCGAGAGCCAAAGAAAAACTTGTGTATCAAAATATTGATACAAATTCAGATTTATCACTGAATGAAGATGATATAATAATAACTTATAATCGTGCTTTCAAATCATTGAAGAAAAAAACAATGGACACTCTTTGTATTCCTTGTTTGTCTATCGAAAAACTTTGTTTTAAAAGAGATGTAACTGATTTCCAAATAATAGAAAGTGAGAAATTCGATGGTCAACAAATTTGGAGTAGACTGATGAATTATTACAGTTCATCACTTGCTGAAACTTTATACATTTGTAAATTTTGTTACAATAAATTATCGAAAAATATAATGCCAGCCACATGTATATTATATAATTTAGAAGTTAAAAATGTGCCCGAAGAAATCAAAGTATTGAATGAATATGGAAAAAATTTTGATTCAAAGAGCAAAAGCATTTCAAACTATTTAACGAATGGATGCAGTTTCAAATGAAAAGTTAGCACATAGATATAAAATTCAAAAAGTAAAAGGTAGAACATTTCATTTACCATTACCTTTAGAAGAAACTCTAAAAAAATTTGTCCAACAACTGCACCTATCAATTTGAATAATGAATTATATATTCTAGTCCGAGGTATTCCGACTAAGTCAAAAATTGTTTGGGAAAATTTAGTAGATCTAAGAAAGGTGTACAAAGCGTTACTTTGGTTGAAAGACAATAATCATTCATATGCAGAAATACAATTGCCAGAAAAATATGAAGATTTATTCAGTACCGAATTGGCTGAAGTAGAATATGAAGAAGAACAAAAAGAAGAAATATTAGAAAATGCAGAATGTGAAATGGTTATAGATAATAAGGATTTATCGGGAAATGACTTACAAGATGCGGAAGAATATTACAACAATAATGAAAAAGCACCAACCATATCAATTAAAAAGAATTTAGACGAAAAACGTGATGCGCTTTTAACTTTAATGACTCCTTCAGATTCTTACTATGAACAGTTTACTATTTATCCAATGCATGAAAAGAAAAAACATGCTGCTAACATTGCATTATACCAAATGGTAAAAGTTCATGACGTAGTCTTAGACAATTACTAGCCTTAAGGACCTAGATATAAGATGCTTTCCAGACTTATATCCATATGGTAAAAATGGTGAAAATGAAGATAGAGAAACTGAAATAACAAGCTTTAATTTCATTAAAAGCAGATTGTTATCTAAACATTCACAATTTCGAACAAATATGCAATACTTATTTTATTTACTGAACGACCATAACAGACGACAGTTAAGTGCATGAATTTTCTCTAAATTAAATATCATTAATGCTCGTAAAAAATATACAGCGGAATCATATTTAAAAAAATTAGCTGATTTAGAACTTGAATCTAATTTAACTACTATATTTGCAAGATTAAGAAATACCGAACAATATTGGAAAAAGCCTAAAAATGACTTAATATGCATGTTACGTCATTATGGCCCTCCTACATGGTTTCTTACACTTAGTTTAAGTGAATTTGAATGGACTGATTTACTTGAATATTTGAGACTGGTAAATGGCACACAAGGTAAAAATAAATCTTTAAATGAACTTATCGCTTTGGATCCAGTTTCAACATCAAGATTCATTGATAACATTTTTCGAGGAATGTTAGACTTTATTTGTTCGCCAGATAATCCTATTGGACAGATTGAACACTATTTCTATCATCGTGAGTACCAAACTAGAGGTACACAACATTTTCACATGTTAATATGGATTAAGGATGCTCCGGTCATAGGTAAGTCTAATAATGAAGAAATTGCATCTTTTATTAATAAATACGTAACTTGTAGAATACCTAATAAAAATGTATCGCCAACATTATACCATAATGTTGATAAATTTCAACGTCATCATCACAATGATTATTGTTTACGTACTAAGAAGACTACAAGAGGGTTCAGACGTGTGTGTCGTTTTGGATTTCTGAGACCAGTTACTGATAATATAGTAATACGAGATGTTGCATTCTCTATTGCAGAAAGGAAAAAATTATAAACAAAATCTCGCTTATATGATGTGCCGAGAAAAGAAGAAGAGGTCTTCATCAACGACTATAATCCGGTAATACTTACGGCATGGACAGGTAATATGGATATACAATTTATTGGTGAAAAATTGCATTTTCTAGCAAATTATGTAAACAAATACATTTCTAAACATGAAAAGAGTAATATTGATACTCTTGATATCGCTAATTCAACCAAATCTTTATGTAGTGCCTTGTGGAACTTTGGAGTGCGTATGTTGAATAATAGAGAATGTGGTGCACTTGAAGCGGCTGACAATCTTATTGGAATGCCATTATATGGCACAGATTCTAAAACGACGATACGCTGGTTAGATGTTAATATGATTAGAAACAGGAAATTGAAATCACGAGTTGAAATTGAAGCTTTAGATAAAAACTCCGAGGATATATTTTGTCCATCCCTGATTGACACATACTATTCTACTAGACCGTCAAATATGGAGGCCATGAATTTATATGAATTTGCTAAGTGGTACGATATTGTTCGTATTAAACTACGTAATAATGAAACAAAATTCTATGAACTTGGCGATAACAGATATTTGAAAAGAAGACAACGTGGCTATCTAATTAATCATTATCAATACAATATAAATATAGAGCCAGAACGATATTTTTATGCTCTTTTGTTACTTTTCAAACCTTGGAGAGATGTGAGTAAAATACGAGATGGATATGCAAATTACAAAGATGCGTTTATATCAATACAACATTAAATCAAAGCAGCGGAAGAATATTATGAGATTTTGCAAAAAGTGCAAGAACATTTGGACAAAATGAAAAAAAAATTGAAGAGAAAATGCAAGATGCAGAAAGTAATGATGAAGTTCATTCAACAAAATCTCAATAATTACCCAGATGATTGCATTCCAATGGAAATTAATAATGTTATGAAAGATTTTGTTGCTGCCGCTGACAATCTTTATTTTAAATTTATCTTATAAAAACTATCAAACAATGGTTAAGGCAAATTTTACAGAAAGATACAGCTGTAACGGCCCCAACTGGAATAGCTGCATTCAATGTAGATGGCTTAACAATTCATCGATTCTTCCAACTGCCAGTTGAACATGGCCACACAGCAAAATATTCCAGCTTATCTAACAACGCTTTAAAATTATTGAGAGAACAATTACAAAACGTATCATTAATAATCATTGATGAAATTTCTATGATATCCAATATTACTTTAATGTATATACATTTAAGATTAATGGAAATTTTTAACACAGAAGACGATAATAATGGCTGGTTCGGTAAAAAACATTCTTCTCTTCGGTGATCTATTACAACTACCTCCTATCCACGAAGACCCTGCTTTTGTAAATTTTACTAAGGCAAAAATTCAAAAATATATTGGATCATTAGGTAATTTTAACCTATGGTCCTTATTTGACTACGATGAACTTACTATTAACATGCGACAAAAAGGTGACCAAACATAGGGAAATATTATCTAAAATCCGCACAGGAATTGTAACTGATGCGGATGTAAAAATTTTGGAAACAACAAAATTTACGTTACACGGAACTGATTATAAAGATCGACTACAAAGTTTATGTAATTATATAGACAAATTGCCTACAGATACAGTGTGTTTACTTCCAACTAGTGATCAATGTGATTCTTTAAATTCTGCTATATTAGAACGTTTAGATTCTGAAAAAATAAACCTAATAGCTATTGACCTAGCAGATTGTTCAAAATATTTAAAAAACAAAGCTTTGAAATTATTAAAAAATCATGAAGAAGATACATCACGAACAACTGGACTAGCCAAAGAGATATCCCTCAAAGTAGGGGCAAAAATTATGATAAGAAGAAATATTGATCTATCTTTGGGTCTTGTAAATGGAACGATTGCAACAGTTAAGTCTATAAATCGAAGCATGAAGAATAACAGTAATATTGATAGTTTAACTATTGAGTTGCCTGATCATAAGGAATACGTACTAGAACGTTGTAAAGTAAAATTTGAGATTTTAAATAAAGCATTCATTATACGCGAACAATTTCCAATAAGTTTAAGTTATGGTATGACTATACATAAAAGTCAAAGTTTGAGTTTGAAAAATGCAGTTATAGAAGCAGGAAATACTGTTTTCAGTTGTGGACAAACCTATGTTGTTTTTTCAAGAATCACATCTTTAGAAGGTTTACATTTAAGTAATTTCGATCCATGCTGTATAAAAGCAAGCGAAATTGCTATTAAAGAATATAATAGACTACGTAACAAATATAGACCAGATTTACTTGCATTTACAGTATCACAAAAACCTTATTTTTATAAGGTAAAAGACATGCTTTGGGTAGTACCAAATAAATATTTGAAATGCCAAGTTAAGTCTAACAATAAACAATTAGGAAAACCGTCCTGGAAAATTCATGGTTTCTTTAACTACGATGGTGTATCTTGTTATGTAAATTCAGTATTACAATGTGTATTACATTGTGATTTAATAAGAGAAACGTTATATAAATTAGACTGAAATCATATTATTAAAAAAACTATTGACCAATATATTAATAAAAATGAAATCATAAATACTCGTAATATAAGAAGTTATGTTGACGAAAGATTTGCAGAACATCAACAGCAAGACGCTGCAGAATTCTTAGCAGCATTATGTGGTAAAATTAATAAATTAGAAAAGGTGCTACAAAGGAAAGTTAGTATTAAACGGTACTGTAGCACTTGTCAATACAATCTAACAGATAATAACGATATAGACTATGTTCTTTATTTAGCTATACCTTCTGACAGAAAAATAACATATTCGATTCAAGATTTATTCAGTTATAACATTGGTACTTGGACGAATTGTAAAGCATCTTGTACAAACTGTCTAAATGGATCATTTCGAGAAAAAATTGACATAATAGAAACAAATGATATCTTGATTGTTGTGTTGAAATTATTTGAATTTCGAAATAACAGATGTAACAAGATATTGAATGTTAGTGTAAAGTCTGTTCCTAATACGACTGTACAAATAAATAATCAAAAATATAAAGTTCTAAATGCAATATTTCATCATGGAAAGGATATCTACAGTGAACATTATACCGCTATAGTACGAGAAGTAAGATCTGGATGGATTCATATTAATGATTCCGAAGTTGAAAAAACTAATTGGCCAAGAAATGCAAAAGATGCATATATATTATTATTAGAAAAAATTCCCCTAAAGAAACGTACATAAATTATTTTATGAATAAGAAATACTTATATTATTACTAATTAAACAAGGTTTATGTAAATTCCGTTCATCCCAATTATAACAAATTTAAGACTGAATACTTGTATATTCAGTGTTTAATCTTTCATGTTTATATACTTTGTTAGTCCTGGCGTTTTTAATGTACTATATAAACATATTTCAAATGAAATTAGCTCTAACTTCAACTTTATTGTACTAATCTATTATAAAAAAAAATATCTGAATTTATGTAAAAAGCCAAGAATATAACCGTAAGACGTTAATTTATTGTATTACCATTTTAATTTCACCCCCGAATTCTCCCACAAAATTTCTTTAAATTTTATGCATAAAGAGATGAAATCAGGTAATGAACTTACCTCCTACTTCCACTTCTCCCACAAAAGAGCATTGTAATGAATTATTAAGAAAATTAAATTCCACAACAATTCATAAAAATTGTATGATAAAAAGGTACAAAATGGATGATGTTTATGTATGTATGTATGTATGACTTATGATAAAAAAGGTAAAAAATAGAGAAGCTAATACCCTAAACTATATTCTAATTCAAAAAAAATCTGTAACGAATTTAATTATGTCTATCCCTCCTCCCTCTCACAGAAACGGAACCATTTAAATTCATAAATCCAATAATAATTAAGAATCTTTAAACATAAAAAAAATATTTCAGATAAAATATCTCTCAAACGATAAAAAAGTTTTTAATTTTTTAATAACTAAAAAATTTGCATTCAAACTAAAAGGTTTCATTTGTAACTGAAACGTATATATATATTGTAAATACCAAAACAAAACTAACCCATTATGATGATGCTGAAGTACGGAACGTTCCAGGCACGAAAAAAAATTTTTTTTGTAATGTTCTTCCGGGATAGATTTTTTATCGAGCAATATAGTGCACACAATTTTATTAAAAAATTTCACCTCGGAGATGATCTCCAGGTGCATAAACTATATTTTCTGGAGCTTTCGTATATAGACCTGGTGCAGCGGCTCCAGGGACAACTCGCATCTACCTGAAAGTATGCTTCCGGGATAGATTTTTTATCGAGCAATATAGTGCACACAATTTTATTAAAAAATTTCACCTCGGAGATGATCTCCAGGTGCATAAACTATATTTTCTGAAACATTTCCAGCATCATCCCATTATGACAGTAACCGTCGATAATACGGACTTGGACGCTATCGATCTGTTATTTTTTTAAATGATATCTTTTTGAGATTAAAGAATTCGTGGTTAAAGAATTTTTATTTTACTTTAAATAGATCATTTCTAAGAGTGTAACCTGTGCAGTGTTCATATCTAGTCTCGATTTTCCACTTGGCGCGAATCATTTTCAAATTAATTCGGTATAACGTAAAAAAATATTAATGCACATGGTTCGCGCCAAGTATTTTTTATTTTCCTTTGAAACTAACGAAACTATATGAACTAATGAAACTATGACTGTATAATCAAACTAACAAGATTGACAAATGTAACAAAACTAACGAAACTAACAATAACAAATGTTTGCATATTGTTTTGTTAGGAATTTGTTTTTATTTGGATTAATTTTCATAGGATCTTCTTTGATAGGAACATTTTTATTGTGAATATTTTTGTTAGGTATTTTTTAAATGACTTTATCTGGTATACGGAAAATCGAGACTAGATATGAACACTGCACAGGTTACACTCTTAGAAATGATCTATTTAAAGTAAAATAAAAATTCTTTAACCACGAATCCTTTAATCTCAAAAAGATATCATTTAAAAAAATAACAGATCGATAGCGTCAAAGTCCGTATTATCGACGGTTACTGTCATACTAGGTTAGTTTTGTTTTGGTATTTACAAATATGTTTTCAGTTACAAATGAAACCTTTTAGTTTGAATGCAAATCTTTTAGTTATTAAGAAATTTTCATTTCTATGCAGCTTAGAAAATTTTCTTTTAATTTTTAAAAGAATTTTTCTTGTTGCTATTTTAAACAGAAAATCTATTTATAATTAACAGATTCTTTGAATCTTGAAAGGATTTTTATGAGAGTGTATAGGAATCCAATTGGTTAACATTGTCCGCACATTTGTTTAGAATGTTTGAATGACATTTTATTCTTATTATTTTGAAGTTTTAAAACATCTTTGTGAAATTCAATTTATCCATCAACTTGGCTCTTGACATGATTTCACATCTTTTCAGTGTAAAGTTTTGATGTATTTCACATTTTCTTTAATGGTTGAATTTTAAGGCATTTTTTGATAGTTTTGAGAAATAATATTTGTTATAGAATACATCTTTTTGGGGCTTAAAGATTCTAAATTATTGGATTTATGAATTTAAATCATTCTGCTTTTACGGGAGGGAGCATAGATGTAGGTGATTTTATTTTCTAAGATTTGAACTCGTGCCTCCAACGTGATAGTCCGTCGCCTTATCCACTGCTCCAATCCTTTGGTTATTCATTTGAACTTCAATAGCTTCTATCACTTTGGCATTCTTAAATCGTCACAAAGTTGTCTACCGACATCGTGCCGACTATTTTAAAAATTGATTTCACATATTTTTATATCAGTAAAAATTAAATCTAATAAACACTAATATTTATATTAATGTTTAATTAATCTTAATAAACAATTTAGTTAATTAATTAAATGTTCATATTCTTTTTAAACATAAATAAATGAATGTAAATTTATAATTCATTGTTATTATAAATTAATATTCATTTAATAATTTGTATCTATCTATTCATTTCTATAATAATATTTGTCCTATTAGTATATAAAATTATTTAATATTTTATAATTAATATAGTTTAATACAAAATAATATTCTATTGCTTATTAAACCATGCATGTGTACGTTGGCTCTATGTTGTTATAACGTTGGCTGCCTATGTTAGCAGTACAAAATTAATCACGAATTGGTAAATAAACAATATACAATGTTCGTTACTCAGCCACGAAAAACGCACTTTTCACGCCTAGGATGTTTTTGAAAAGTGAGTTTTTCGTTTCTTCGTAACGAAAAATATCGTTTGCACCACAGAAGACAAACAGAAATTCCTTCCTCGTGCGATTACAAACCTCGCCTTCGGCTCTCGGATACTAAACTTCGCACGAAATTGTAAATTTCTGTTTTGGTCTCCCTTGATACAACAAATATTATTATGTATATATTACTTTAACATTGATTTATCGTGATTTGGAAAAAGTTGGCAAAACGTTAGTATATAAAGTTGGTATAACGTTAATTGGAAAAAATTCATTGGAACTTCAATAGCTCCTATCACTTTGGCATTTTTAAATCGTCACAACGTTGTTAGCTGACATACTGCCGACTATTTTTAAAATTGATTACACATATTTTTATATTAGTAAGAATAAAATCTAATATTTATATTAATGTTTAATTAATCTTAATAAAAAATTTAGTTAATTAATGAAATGTTCATATTCTTTTTAAACATAAATAAATAAATGTAAATTTATAATTCATTATTATTATAAAGTAATATTCACTTAATAACTTGTAAGTATTATTTATAAAAATGAACATTTAGTTTTGTATTACCTATTATTATAATATTAATAATAAATTAAAGTAAAAATTTACTCATTCGAATTTTTGCTATAACATTTCAAATTTAAATATATCAGTATTTCTATAATATTTTTTTCTATTAGTATATAAAATTATTTAATATTTTATAATTAATATAGTTTAATAAAAAACAATATTCTATTCTTTATTAAACTAATTATAATTGATATATAATACAGTCAACTCTGTGAAACGGCTACAGCTCGGGACTGAATCTGGTATGATGAGCGGTTGAGTTCTTTTTTTGTATAAGAAAGAAGTGTTCACGAAAAAGAAAACAAATAGCAAGAAAATAGGATCGGACAGTGATTCGAATTACGAAACCGAAGAAGAGCCGATAGCTCGCAAATCCAAAACGTTAGTAATCATTCTTAAAATTTGAATATATATAATAAATAACGATAAATAATAATGTAATGAAAAATTAACCTCACTTTTTATTTGATGACAGGAAAACTGCTGGTTCTGCTAACAAAAAGTTGAAAAATAAAAAGTAAGTTTGTTTGTATTTTTTAATGTAATTAATTAGTTTATTTTTATTTAAATGTTTTAATGGAAACTGAACTTTATTTAGATCAATCCAGTACTTTAACGAATCTTGGAAAACTTAATTTTCATAGGTTCAAGCATCTGAATTAGGTAATATAGAATATATTCATATAAGCAATGTTTTATGTTGAAAAAGTTAAATGCATAATAATGTATTATTAATTTACATAATTTTCTAGGTCGAACTCAGTTCAAATGTAAATTTTGTCCAAAGTCGTACTGTACGACTCGTACAGTTGTTCGAAAGATGGTATCACCGCTGTGAAACGTCATGGACAAAGTCAAAAACATCTTGAGAAAGCCAAATCATTGATTAATATACCAGATTTCTTCGCCTTAAACAAATGTCAAACTGACGCAGCCACCAGAGCTCGAAAAATAGAATTACAAATGAGTCTTTTTATAGCGAAAAATGATCTTGCGATTTCCTTAAGCGATGAGCTAATAGAGTTTCTTCGAAATATTGAAATAGATAAAAATGTACAACAGAAACTAAAATGCAACCGAAACCAAAACTTCTGCCCTGATTCGGAATGTTATTGGCAAAAAAAGTTGTGATGATCTCTGTGCTTGTCTTCGTACTCAGGTCTTTACTTTAATCATCGACGAGTCCACTGACATAACCACAGTAAAAAATCTCGCATTATGCGTTCGATTCGTAAACTCAGATGGCAATGTAATTGACAGGTTTCTTGGATTGATAGAGGTAAGTTTATCATTTATTTAGTCCAATTTCTTACTTATCATTAAATTATTTTGAAATATTTGAATTGTAGAAATTTATATATATACACAAATTTTAGGTGGCTGATGGAAAACATTAAACGATTTATAACAGCATCGTGGATTTTTTCGAAAAATAAGAAATTCCGTATTTGTTAAATATGGTCGGTCTCGCATCAAATGGCGCAAGTGTCATGGTTGGAGCAACGAACTCGGTTATGGCGAAATTCAAAAAAGTCATCCCTAATCTTTTTACCATGAAATGCATTTGTTATTCGTTAGCTCGAGCGCTGTCAAAAGCAATGGATATTCTTCCACCTTGGATTGTATTACTGATTACTGACATTCGTCAATACTTGAAGTGCAGTAGCAATAGAACACACAGTTTAAATGAATTTCAAACATTTCTAGATTTGCCACAGCATAAAATCCTGAGATTTTTCCAAATTAGAAGGCTGTCAATTCATGCTGTTGTTCAGTGCTACATCGAGCAATATGATGCTTTGTATTTATTTTTCGAGGCCGAATGCAAAGTGACATCTAAAGAGAAAGATTCTACACTGCCAATGCGCGTCTTTGATCGATTACGAAATCGGTGGACTCGTATTTATTTGAATTTTCTCGAATACGTCTTGGTCATGGTGATGAGAAGAAACGTCGAATTTCAGTCCGAGGCGCCCAAAATTCACTTGCTGTACCGAAAGATGGAGAATTTGCTGAAAAAAATTGTGAGCTGTTACATGGACGAGGATTATTTAGATCGAACAGATCCAGAATTCCTACAATTTTTGGCGCCAACAAAAGAGACAGGTGAATACTGGGAGCCTTTACGGAAAACTGACCTTGGACCAAAAGTGGCTTTGATGCTTGCCAAGTTACCCCCATCGATTCCAACAAGCGACATTGATTCATTCCGTACAAAATGTCGATCGTTTTTAATACAACTGGCAGTGGAAATTTACAAAAGATTTCTATTTCAAGAAAAAAGTGTTAAGCTAATTAATGAGTTAAGTTTTGTTGAGCCATCTGAGCTGCGGACGACCAGAAACATCTGTTGTTGCTGATTACTTTGGATTAGATGTCGAAAAAGTGCATAAAAAATTTCGCGCAATGAAAACGATGTTCAAGAACAATTGATCTTGACCAAGACACATTTTGGAGGAGTGTGCGATCATACGAAGATGCCAATGGCGTACAAGAATTTCCACTGATTTTAATAATTGTTGACAGGATTCAAGTACTTCCTCATTCTTCCGCAAATGTCGAGCGCATTTTCAGCCAAATAAATCTCAACAAAACGAAACTCCGCAATCATCTCAATAATGAGAGCATTGTAGGAATAATGCATGCCAAAGCTTTAGTAAAAAATACCGCGGTACATTCGATTGATTACACATCTATGCTGAAACAGATGAATGCAAACATCTACGACTAACGTTTAGATTTGATTTAGATTAAAAAGAAGACAAATGTTGTGTTTATTTTGTATAAATAATTGTTACATTTAGATTTTCATTATTTAGATTAGATTTAATATAGATTAAAAGAAAGAAAAATTTCCTTTTTTCAGATTTTATATGTGTTTAAATAACTGTTAAATGAATAAAAATTGTTAAATGATCGAAGATATTTTTATTTAAAAAATGATTTTGTTATATAACATTCGACGTTTATTTAATAATAATAATAAAAATTTATAATAAATATCTTTTTTGTTTTCCTTTAATAGCTATTTAACAACCTAAATAAAATTGATAAGTATAAATTTCATGTTTAAAAAGTATAATCAGTGGTTTTAAAAGGTGTTTCATGTTTTAAAACATGAATTGCACGAGAACGGATTTTTACGGATTTCTCCTATCTCTTAAATTCTATGTTCTACGGATATTTCAAAATCTCATCTGGCAACACTGAGCCGTTTCACAGATCGCCATTTAACAGAGTTGACTGTATATGTTGGGTGACAACGTGAATGGTCCAATGTTGGTTCTAGATTGGCTGTTAATGTGAGCTAACAATCTTACGTCAACATTGGCATGACAATTAATACAACGTTGGCTGAACGTCTGTAAGCCAATATGTGAATTATGCAAAATTTGTCATAACAACATGTCAGTCAATGTTAGTCGAAAACTTCGTCCAATGTCGGTTAAAAACTGGCTGTAAACGTGAGCTAACAATTTTCTACCAACGTTAGCAAAAAAGTGAACACAATATTGTTTCAACTTTGGATAGCAATGTCGTCTGCTGGCATTGTTATAATCTCGGTTCAACTACAAAAATTGTTGTAATGATGACATTTCCCATATAGGTGATAAAAATCTAAACATTGTACACTAAACTTCCGACTCATTTGCATTCGACAATTTGCACGTTCCTCTTGTTTGACGCGATACTTTCAATCTGTGTGACAAACGTACAGCCTTCTAACCGCCCACTGCCTTCTTCAACAAGCCAATAGTATTGAAGTGAAACCACGGAAAGTTTAAACGAAAAATAGGATAATAGAAATAATATAGATATAATAATTCATTTTTATTAAATATAATTTATTTGATGTTAAAAAAGATCGATTTATGTGTCGAAGTGTGTAAAAGCGAATTGGAAGGGAAAAAAATCCGCGAGTGCGTTGACGCTGGGAACCGAAATTAGGACCTCTCGATTACCGGTCGAGTGTTCTGACCACTGAGTTTTTTTTTTATTTATAACAATGTTTATTCAGATAAATAATACATTTTGGATATATATAAATATATATATAAAGCGGTATAAACATATAGAAGCACCGCTAACAATGAATTATTATTTTAGTACAAATTGGCTCCCAGGGAGCTCTCGCAGACTTAACACATATAATAAAAATTTATTATAAATTAATAGTAATAGGTTTTGATACAATTTTTGACAGAGAAGCTGTCAAGATCCTTAACGACGAAGACGAAGATCAACGACGAAGACGAAGATCAACGACGAAGATCAACGTCTTGCTGTTCCGTCCGGTCTTTTATAATTTTCGCCCCGCTTCCCATTCGCAAAATCACGCGATGTGACGTCGCAGCGTCTCATTGGAGCTCACATATCACCCGATCAAAGTGAGATGTCCGCTTTCTCTCTCTCCTTTTCATTACTTAACCAACTCAAGTTAATTAAACAAAAATGCTTTCGCAAAAGGCAAACAAACCAAACTAATAATACCCATAATTACCCATAACCTAAAATTCATGGATATATAAACTATTTAGCTATGCTCAACGGACGTCATGTCACGTTGAACACAATCCAACATATACTGGCGACTTGGTTACGCTCAAATAATACGGCTCAGCCGTTACTCGTAATATTTTTTTTTATAAGCTCTTTATTTGGTCAATTTGTCTATTTTCGCATACATATATATATATTAGACGGTCCTTTCCGTTGCAACGTTTTGGATTGTCAGATTAGAAAATATTTTTGCATCATAAAAAACTTGTCAGTCAGTGAATATTAGTTAATCATCTAAAATTAATAGTACACAAGACAAAGATAGACATAAATAAACTTAACATAATCAAATTCGTCAACAATTATTGATGACGTATATCACATTATCATTTAAGATAAGTTCTGTGGTCATTGGACAAAATTACTTAACTAGTATTTACATAGTGCGTAAGTACTACGGGCACGTGTACAGAAAATTTAGTAAGCTCATACACACATTTGTACTTGTATGATCATACAGTGCACCAAATGTCGTCTGGGTCTTTCCACCAATATCTTTCTACATTCTTAGCATATTTATCTGAAACGTCTCTCGATGGCAGTTTGACAGAGAATCTGAAATTGCGTGGGGTATAGTGATCCGGGATTAAATCGATTATTTTATCATACATATGTCTCAACTTGTGATAAAAAATTGGCAAATTTTCATTGTCCGTCATTAAACCTAAGTTATCAATCATTAAAAATGTTTCGGTCGGTACAAAGCGGGTGCTGCAAGCTTTTTCCCAATATTCAATGTTTATAGAGTATGGACCATTTATATAGCTATTCGACTTATTTTTTGATGCATCAATTATATGATTTCTTATACATTTGATTACAAAACTATCGATTCTTGGAATTTCGGCCGCGTCATATAAAATTTTGTTAGAGAAGTATTTGAGAAAGTTAGACTCAGGCGTCTTTCACACGTTTGTGCACGCTTGCATGCACCTTCTCTCAAAGACTCTCATCATTTCCATAAGTGAGGGACCGATGTTGTACCATATCGGCGCGCTATATGTCAAAATCGGCCTCACTAACAGCTAATAACAGCATGTTTTTGCTTTTTTGTCAAGAAATCGCGAATGAAAGAGTTTGGAATTGCATAAGTATGCTTTTCTAGCTTTATCTAGTTGTGTTTCGATTTGAATCCAGGTATACTCCTATATATTTGACCGTGTTGCTGTTATTTATAAAATCGTTCGACTCCGCGTCAGCCTCAGCCTTAATTTTAAAGGTTTTCCACCCTCTTTTCAGGCATGGGGGGATTTTACTCACTTTTGGCTTGAACAAAATTGTTTCGGTTTTGGCGATATTCACCTTCAGTTTCCATGTTGTGTAATAATCTTTGATCTTGTGAAACGTTGATTCCAAATCTCTTCTAACTACTGATACATTTTTGGTGTCCGACATCTGTATCGCAAATTTAAATATAGCATGTTTGAATATCGCACGTTTGAATATCGCATGTGTTTGAATATCGCATGTCTTTTATTTCGCAAAATTAAATGTCGCAACCTTTTTTATTGCAAAAATAACGACTAAATAGCGTTTTACTCTAAAAATTATGATAAAATATAA
>JABFPJ010003302.1:0-16503 GCA_022817425.1 Gryon sp. ZL-2020 | reverse complement strand
AATTTTCCTTTCATGCACAAAAATTCTTGAAAAAGTCAATAAAAATTTGTGTTCAGAAAGTAAATTTTCCAGTTTTTTACTGAATTTATTTGGTTAATGGGAATTCTGTGGTCAAGTTACTGTTTTAACAGTAATTTATTGTAAGTTATTTTTCTTAGTGTGTCTGGAAAGGGTTGTCAATTTTCAGTGATTTTTATTCAGTTTTAATTGCTTGCAAAAGTAATAAAAATTAATAATTTTTACAAATTAATAGGTTCAAGGCCCTGGACATTTATTTTCACTGATTTTGACAAAGTTTGATCAAAATTGGTGGAACGGCTTGTCCGCTAGAGTGCTGCGCGCATCGGAAAACTTGGTTTCGAGAAAAACACGTTCAAATTTTTATAAGACATTTAACGCGATTGGGCACCGTTTCATTCAAAGCGCCGTAACTTTCTAAATACTGGAGTAATCGAAAAACCATTTTAGATATATATTCTATACACTTCAGAGATGCCAAAAATGCAAAAAAAAATCGAATTTTCCGACCGAAAAAGGTGTAACCTCCCCTTAACGAACGTACATAAAAGGATGCATATCCAATCCCGCAGATACACGCCACCCTAGATAAACTCAGAGGAACCAATGTAGTATTAGCAGAAGTCATCTCATGACATGAAAACCCAGAAATTTTCATCTCCGATAATGGACACCAATTTACCAGCCAGCAGTTTTGCAATATGTTACGAAAATATGACGTCCAACACCACCGCACTCTACCTGACACTCCACAGGGTAAATAGGGTAGTGAACACTGTGATTGCCCAATACGTCAGTACCAATCATCGACCCTGGGACAAAAAGTTAAGCGAAATCCGTTTTGCATGTAATCCAGTCTGGCACGCAGCAATTGCTTATTCTACCTAAATGACTGTCAAAAATTATGTGTACTTCATCAACCCACCAACAAGGTGGATGGACTGAATTTCACTCAGAGAAAGAAAGATCTGAAAGATACTCGCGAATTCGCCCAAACAAACTTTTGAATTTTGCATTCAGACAAGAAGAAAAATATTATAACCTGCGTCCTCGGGCATGGACTCCTAAGCTGGGGGACGTCGTGTGGTAAAAAAATACATACTATCTAGCAAACCGGGAGCAATTAATGCGAAATAAACTCCAAAATAAATTGCACCGTTTACAGTACGGAAAATTATGTCCGCAGTCATTGTGGATCTTAAAGGTCCAAACGGACGGTGGACACGCTACGTACACGTAAATGATCTAAAATTACTTCTACCGAAAGGAACCGAGGAAAACAAAGAAACATACGATCAAAAAAAAATACCAAACGTAAAATGAGGAAAGACCAAACGTAAAATGTCCACAGTCCTTAGTACAAAAAAATTTTCAGTTTCCTTCAGAATGAACATTGAAATGGTCGACTCGATCGAACACAATCTGGATTCAGGTGCCAGCTATCCCAACCAAATGATGTATATCTTTGGTATAAAATACAGGTGAATGTCGGAACGAAAGGGGAAAAGTCGAGCCATGACTCGCAGGGAGGTCTCTATATAGACGCACGGTCAGCAGATAGAGTAACTTAAAAAAAATTTAAGTAATTTTTAGATCATTTAAGAACAATTTTTGAATTTCATTGTACAAAAAGATAATTAGGATTTTATCGAAGTATTTAGTACTAATAATTGCACATTAAGAAATCTAAAATAATCTTCATTTTAACATTTTCAACGGAGGATAAATGCCATAACTAATTTCCCGTAAAAACTTTAAAAACTCTTCTTATTCAACCTATATTTGTATTTTATTAAACAATTATATAACTAATCTATTTTCTTATGAATATACTAATACACTAAGAAAAATAAGGCAACAACAAAAATGACTATGACTTATTGAAAAAGTGTTGTAATTTTATACAAATTATTATACATTATAATACAAATTATTACATCGTGTTATACATTTTATTTTATTGTAATTCTGGAATAATTTGTTTCATATTGTATTATACTTTATGGCAATCTTTTAAATATGGTCTAACTAAACTAACAAAACTAACAAAACTCAATTCTGAAAAGAACTTAGTAATAAATTGAATTAACTTGTTTCTATGCCCAAATACCAATCAAATTTGTTATTCATTTTAACTATATTTTCATAAGTTAAATTATTTTGCGTTAATGAATCAGTTCTTCTTCATTTTCAACGATTAATTTCTAGAATCGCAATTTGTATAGCAATTTTAAAACGCTGACATTTACATTCATCGCACATTTTGTATTAAATGTTAGTATCAGGCTTCTAGGCTGAGATAAGAGAGACAAGGAGCTTGTCTGTCTTTTCAGAAATCCCGCTGACTGTTGACTTCTGCAGAAGTCGTTGCTGCAGCCACTTGAAAATCGCATGAGCAGCTCGAGTATCGTGGACATGAGCATGCCAGACTGCTTACAGTGTCTGGCCATGTCAGCCCCTGTTAAATCCCACTCAATGCCACTATTTCCGTCTGCAAACTTCTACAACTATAAAGTGCAATAATACATCTACGTAACATTTAATTTACGTAAACGTGTCGCTCATGCATTTTTTGCAATTTATCTTGCATTTCTATCAGCTCAGTGCGCGACGCTTCCTGTAGGCAAATGTGTTCCACGGGCTCTTTTTTTAATTCTCTAATGTCAGACGACAACTTTCATTGATTGTGCGCCGAAGGAAAACTGCTGACAAACTCGCACCAAAAGCTGACTTTTAGTCAGCTTTTGCTCTCATACACATAGAAAGTGAATTTTAAAATAGGTTATTGGGTTTTCATGCAATATTTACGCAAACATGAAATTAAGTGCAAAAATTGGATGAAACGTTAATAAGATAACTATTTAGAGCATTTTAGCACATTACACTAATGAGATTTTAATCATGTTTAGATATTTCATTGCAATTTGTCAGAAGATAAATGAATTTATTTCTTCAGAGTAAATTTAGAATATAATGTATAATTCAAGAATTTATTATATATACAAATATATTTCAAGATTTTCAAAATTTAGACAAAAATATATATATTAGATATATTTTGTATATATATTTAAAAAATATATATAAAAATAACGAAAAAATATATTTGTATATAAAATTTATCATTTTTTATATATAAAATTATTATATATTTTTCATCCGGGAGAATAAATAAAAAAACATATTATTGAATAATTCCGGAATGAATTATTATCAGATTTTCATATCGATGAATAATTATATTGTAAAATCTGAATGATGATCAGATATAACACTTTCCTAAGTATATAACGTGTACAAAATGCAATTACTAAATTACATACATTTTCAACCCAACTGACATCTTACATTAGAAGCACGATAGAGAGTTATTTCTCTCATAAAGCGACACAGTTCACAGAAACATTATTAATGTTTAATACGTAAAGTAGTTCTGTGAAAGCAAATTCAGTTCAAATAGGATGCGATGATACCTAAGTAAGCTCCACGATATTTTCCGTTTTATAACTTTGTTGTTTCGATCTCTACAAATATTAATTTCTTCATTTTTATTTTTAAATACACAAAGTGATCAAACATTTACGAATATACTGAATTCAGTACTTTAATTAATTTACAATATTAATATCGTGTATATGGAAGGAACTAAATTTAGAATCTGATTATGAAAATCGCAAGAGTTCTATGCTTACTTCTATATTAGTAATTATGATAATAAATTAATAAAAAATTACTATGTAACATAGTAAAATGTAAAATTTTTATTTTAAATTTTAATTTAATTAGAATTTTTTATTAAAAATTTTTTTATTTTAATTTATATAAAAAATAATAAAAAAAATAATTAAAAAAAAATAAAATAAGTTAATTTAAAAAAATATAAAAAATTTAATTTAAAAAATGTAGGAATATACATAGTAAATTTTAAATATTAGTATTAATTGTTTAATTTAGATTTTCCAACAGATGTTTTCGATAGAACATTAATCAATTCAACATTTGTCATCTATTTATCAACTAAAATCGAAGTAGATTAGATAACGTCAGCTTGTTAAATATATTTCAATGAAATAATAAATTTATTCAAGCAATGTTATTTAAAAAAATGTCTTGTATGAACTTTGAAAAATATCGATATAAATAATAGCATTAGGTTTGCTTTTTATTTGTATAAATTCGATTGAAAAAAATGCGAGTATCATTCAAATAAATCGTCAAATTTATAGCTGTATAAATAATATTGAAAATAATACGGCCAAATTTATGAAATGTATACAGAATAATTCGAACCCCAATTGGAACAAACTTCCTGGAACTGAAACGCAATCACTACTACAGTCACACACTTTATCGATTGAAAAACTTGGAGGAACCATGACTGCGAACAAAATCATTGAGCTAGAAAGCGGTTACAGCCTTCTGTTCCAACAAAACATTGATTTGTCACTACAAATTTCAGCTGCAGCGGCTGGAATGCGACACAGTGTTTGTACACTGTGCAAAATGTCTATTTTAATCCGCTAACCTCAAATGGAATTTAAATGCGTTCAATGAAATTCAGTCATATTTGAGGCCAAAGTCAATAACAGAGATGTCCTAAATTTCAATTTCAAGCAAAATCTATCATTTAACCGAATAAATTCCACTCAAACGGCTCCTAATTAGTACTAATTTCAATTTTGTTATTAATAGTCATTCAGTCATTAAGCCTTCATGTAGAAAAAGTTAATTTTTCATTTCTTGTGTCATAATTGAATATCGAAGTCATATTTTATGTCAAATTATATATACATATTATATTCAGATTAAAGTATTGCAACTTTAGTAAAAGAATATTATTATTCAATATTTTTATAAGTAAGGCTAATTTCGTAATAAAATTATTTGATAATACACTAGGTGAATTAATCTTTAAATATTTAAAATGGATTAAAACAACTATAACTTATCTTAAAGCCAGAGTTGGAGAAAATCATGATTTTTATTAAAGCATTTTTTTTAAATCGATTTTTTTTTTATTTAAATCAAATAAATCTTGATTCAAACGAAAGCAAATATTTTTAAATTGTATTAAATACTAATTATGCAATAAATGTTTTATAATTTTTTAGTAATAATTAATGAATTGTATAATTTATTATTTATAATATATTAAGAATTGTATAATAATAAAGATATTAAAAATGTTTGAATTCCCCCCCCCCCCATAAGGCTGCTAAACTGACGTATTTGTATAAACAGCTGAATAATTAAGTTCTTCTATTCAGTGCGTCTTTTATAATTTTTGTTGTATTTTATAAGTTTTTATAATTCTTGCTGTATTTTATAAGTTTGGTTTTAATTCGAATTTATTATAGTTACACGTAATAATTATACAAATAAAAGATGATTTGAGTTTGAAATTGCTTATTTATTCTATTTAATGACAAATTCAAAATTATAAAATTTCTTGTGTATTTATTTTTTTTTAAACTCATATTTTTTTAATTGTAAACAATGATTTTTTTATTAAAAAAAAACAATTGATTAAAATCATACTTTTAATCAATGATTAAAATCATAATTTTAATCAAGACATAAACTCTGCCTTAAACAAAGGATAAAGTTCAAATAATGCAACTATCACAACATAGTACAGTAAATTTTTCAAATATGAATTTGTGACACTTTAAATTAATATTTTCTACTAGGACTGGAATATTTACTATACTGAAGTTGTAATTTATTTTATTCTTATTTTCAATTTCTACGATTTGAAAAAAGTAACTTTTAGCTTCTTCTATTCATCTTAATTTGAACTCCGCTGAGTCTATTATATTCTCTGTATAAGAATAAAAATTATCAATAAAAAAATAAAAACATCATTACAGATATCATTACAGAATAAAAACATCATTACAGCATAGAATCTATTTTTTAGGTTCAAATCCGGCATTAAATTCATTTAAATTTGTATTATTTTTTTATATTCAAATCTTATTATATTTCTATTTTAGAAACAAAACTTACATTTGTGTCTTAAAAAAAATATATATATATAATACATACTTTGTAAAAAAAATTTGTTGTTTGTTTATTTTTTTCAAAAATTTTGTTGAAAAACTTAGCGGGTTTTCAATCTAGGCAGTCTAGATATATATAAAATAACAATAAAATTCAACCGTATTTTGATCTTTCTCCTTGGATTAAATTCCAGTACAGTAATTTTTGATATAAAAATGTGTTTAGTGCATAAATTAGTTCGTCTTTGATTTGATTGGCAGGAAAGGTTAGTAACTTGTTTAATCCTTGAAATAAATTGATGCAAAAAATGGTCATAGTAGGACGTGAATTCAAAATGTTTTGTCTGCAACGTCATCAACTAATACATTGCACGAAACGTCTGTTTGTATAACGCAAGGTGAATCACCACACAGAGGCCGTACGGTATGTTGTCGTCGGGCTTGACGTCATGCGCCAAGATGGAGTTGAAGTGACGTCACGAGGTCCCTAGATAGTTGGATACGTGTGGAGGTGTACGTTTACAACGTTGACCGGCATGGCGTGATCGAACGAAGATGAGCAAAAAATATAGTTAAAACTGACAAAACTCATTCTAATAGTTTTCTTTGCGGTTTCTTATAAGACATTTGTCTAAATCAAAAGTTTAGTTACATTCAAATTAAGAACAAAACATTTTTGTCTCAATTATATAATTTATGCAAATTTATGTATTGCAAGTTAAAGTAACGTTTTGCACAGTTATTATTAATTCATTTTTTCAGCGGCTTATGAATATTTAACAGAAAGATGAAAATGTTTGCTTTTTTGAATGTACAGTTTTTTGTTTCGTCAAAATGTTTGACCCAAAAAATTCACACATCTTTGCAGATTCGAATATAAGTTATTGTATATGTTTAATATATAATATTGTATAATCATATTTTAGATTACTATTTTACGCGTTTATTCAATATTATTTAATTTAATTTAGTTTATCATACACGAAGTTAAGTAAGTCGTTAATATTTATGTTAACAAATAAGTTTTATTTTCAATTAAAGTCATAAAATTATATCTTGGAAACAGATAAACTTACTTCAGTAATTTCAGACAACGTTTATACTACAAACTTTATCCATAACATTATACTTCAGATTGTCTTTCACATGAAAGTACTTAATCATATATCTTTACCACATAAAATTTCATCTTCAAAAATGATTTATGGTATGAATAACTCATAATTTCAATATGATTCAACAGTGAAATATCGATTTATTTCATAAGATAATAAATCAGTTAAAAGTATCTTTTATTTCTAGCATTGAAAATGAACACTTATATGTATATTTGAATAATTAAAAAAAATAATTTCAAGAACAAAATATACACTTTCTTGAAAGCATTATCTTCTTGAGATGATATCAAACTTGAGATGATATCAAACCGATTATTATAAGTTATAAGTTTGAATTTGCAAGTTCTTATCAAAACGTAATGCTCGGAATAACATGTGAGAGATAACAATTCTAACAAGAAATTTAAATTAATTTTCTGATTAAAGAATTACTTTCCCAATTAGGTAATCGTTTTTCCTTCATTCTATTATTCTCTGTTTGTCCTTTAAATTAATTCCCCTTGGATAATATTACTTTTTGTACATCCTTTTTGTGCAACAACAATAACGTTCAATTATAGATTTGCATCTGTGCAGAAATGTCAAAACTTTTTTGTACTTGATCACAGACATTATCGTATCTTTCGATAATTCGATGGTAAGGTAAATGCACCTGTTATTGACATCTTAGTACAGGTTATCGATACTATGAGAGAAAGAGAGATTTTCAATGTTAAATGAAGATAACTGAAGCAGTGTAAATAACGGAAATGTTTGTGTTTTTAATACGGAAATTAGGTCATTTTTTACACCAATTTAAAAGGAATCTCAATGTCGAAAAAACTATAAGGAACATGTGTAGTTTAATTCTATAATTTCAAAGTTTTTTTTATATTATATATTTACAATATATAATTTAAAATATTTTATTTATCAAAAGGAATGGTAAAATAAAACCATTAAAATTCAAAATAACAAGTTAAAATTAAATAAAATTTATTTTAAAAAATGATTTAGTCCAAAACTTTGCTATATATTTTTCTACAAATTTTAATGCTGTACATAATACTTTTTTTGAGTGGTTATTGATTTATAAAGTCATATTACACAGTATTATTAATATGTCTTCTTTTTATATATGTAAATGTTGCACGAATTATTTGCTATATATCACTCTTGAGTTTTCTTTTATGTAAGTAAAACTTTTTTTAATAGTAAATTATACTGAATGTATTCAGTATAATTATATAAATAATCCATTAAAAGATAGAAACAAAACATACTTTCTGCATGTACATTTTGGAAATTATTAAGAAAATATTATATTCACAACTAATTCAGAATTCTAATTCTAACTTACTTCGTTATTTAAATTCTAAAAAATGTATGATTTGCTTTTGACGTTTTTTGAAGACGTAAAAGATTTTAAAAAATAAATTAAAATTGTACAATATAAATAAATAAATCCTACAACTTAACATAGACTTCTGTTGTATTTACAGTAATGTAGTTATTAAAATGTATCAAAAAAAATATTAAAAATAAACTACAAAAAGAAGTGTCTCATTTTGAGACATTTTTTATGATTGAGACGCGAAAAACTTCTTAAAATTAAATAAATGAGACATTTTTGGTGTCTTAATCATCAAAAATGTCTCTAAATGAGACACTTCTTTTTTTAGTGTATATAACAAATAAAATAAAAAATAAAATACATAATAAATTAAATATATATTAAACACAAAAAATAAATAATTCTTTTGACCTTACACAGACTGTTCTTGTACTTTAAGTAACGAAATTATTAAAACATCAAAAAAGGTGACTTCAAAATGCACGTCAAACATTTTCAATAAAAATGAATGGATTATCGACGACATGAAAATTCGGCATTTAAAAATTGGATCGACAATTTATAAACGAAGACTGTGCGTGAAAGCAGACATTGGCCTTTTATCAGCTTCTTTATAACGATTACTTTGTCGACGAAAAGAAGCCCCGATATAGAACGTCACTGTCCCAGTTACTTTGCTTGGAAGCCAGCTATCATTCCAACCGACGTCCGATCATTTTGAGTTATTTTTTTGTCCCATACCTGCCGCGCGCACAAAAAGGCTCGAAGTCTTCGTATAACTTTTACGAGTCTGAGAAAGCTCGCAAGACGTATCTCCTGTCTATAACAAAAACACATTATCCCCCTTACTTCCTTTTTATATTTATTATCCCTTTCTTCTATTTGGACGTACTTATGTCATGCTAAAAGCTCAGATAAATAAGAATTAATTGATCCATCTGACCTTTATTATGAAAACTAAAGTTGCCTTTTTTTCTCGCTCATAATCCGACAATCAAATTAAGCGCGATAATGAATTAATGCGAGACATTGAAGACCAATTAATTATCCGATGAAATAGCCGAAAGTAGACGAACAAATAACGCGTATTAAGCGTTTAAATAAATCATCGCTTGTAGTCATTGAGTGGCTTGCGTTGGAGAACTTGACAATAATGCGTAACTAATGCGCGAGATTGTCAGTCGTTTATGCCAATCGTGTATACAATGTCGAGATAGTTTTATGTCTGTCAGAGGCTGACATTATATCTACAACTCGTTCCTCCGGGATCAATATTAGCCATGTTGCTGACGAAGTATCTTCTATCTCATTACTTCGCACGTTTTCAGTACATTTAATTACCTCGCAAATGTCAAACATTCTGCATTCGTGCAAATTAATAACTCTTTGTTTGTTTATACTATTTCAACTAATATCTCGAAAATGATTTAGTGAAATACATTATTCTTGAACAAAAAAATTGTCTATTATTTTTAATGAAAAAAAAAATTTTTATGTGTTGTTTCTGAGTAAAGTTGCGGAATACAGAACGATTTATTTGCACATTTTATGTATTAAGTGAACCGAGTTTTATGATAATGTTGCGTTAGTTATGCAATTACTTATGCTAGTATTGTCACAGCTGTAACATCCATCAAGTGTTAAATATTGTTAGATAAGTTTTATTTAGTTGTTTAAATGCGAATATCCAAACCGACAAAGTTTCTATATCTCGTGATGAAATGGTTTAACGTTTCTCAAATTATTGTACACTGCAGTTAAGACATACATTAAACGTGCATACTTTTAACGTGTAAACTCGGCATGTAATTATGAAAATATTGCGGCAATTTAAAAGTCTTACTTTGTTTCTTTCTCTTCGTCGCTTTTTTCGGTCGTTTTTGTCAAGTTGAGCCGCAACTTTAATCTTGTTTCGGTGTTTTAAATTTATTCTATAATCAATGTTACCCTAAATACATTTTTATACACTGGCGTCTAGCCAGATTTCACTCAGATTTTTTGTTACAAATGTTGTTAACACCGCGGTTTTTTTAAAGCCGAATATGGATTTTCGTGTAATATTTAAGTTAAAAAATCGGTTCTTTTTCTTCTGTCAAATCAATACAGTAGTTGTAAACATTTTATTTGCAATACAAATAAATAAATAACTTTTATTTTGTCATTTTTACTATAACTTGATAAGTAATTTATTGAATTTTATACAATTAAATTAACATACAAATTATTTAACATAATTTACATGTTAATTTACAAGACACTTTTTTATTCATTTATTCAAGTTGAGAACAAAATGATTGCAATTATTGATTCTATATGCGTTAATTCCATAATTCATTGATATTTTTAGTGCATTTTTAATTTAATAATCAGTTATTATACACGCAAAAAATGATTTAACAATATTTACTCGAATTATAAAAAAAGTACCATACCATATACGAAAAAAATTAAAATTTTTTTAAAGTAAATTTTACTATAAATTATAATAATGTTAAAATTATTAAAAAACTACTAAGTCAAAAAGTAAAATTTACTAAATGCATTTACCATCACAAGTTTACTCGGATACATAGTAATTTTTAATGAGTTATTTCCTTACGTGTAAAAAGTATAATAATCTATGTTTTGTTAGTTTGTTATACATATATTTATTAACCCTTTCAATACCAAATTATTTTCAATAAAAATGAAAAGATTAATATAAAGTCCTATAAAAAATCAATATTTTCAATGAAAAATTTACCTTTTCTATAGATGTATGATTGATTAATCATAGAAAAGTCAGCGCAAACATTTTAAGTGCAATTTTTATTTGAAAAATAAAGAATACTTTGTAAAATACACGGTGCTTTAAAGCTACAGCGGGAAGGAAAGGGTTAAGTTACTGCAGATCGTGTATATATAACGAATTATAATTCGTTTTATATTAATAAAATTTAGCTTCTTTTCATTAAATTATTTTACTTTGTATAAAAAAAATCCTGTTGTCATCAGAAGATTTTATTCTTCTTATAAGCGGAATTAATTTTATCGAAATATTGAATGGAAAATCATTTTGTAACAAGAATATTCCGCTATTAATAAATGGATTGTTTTTAGAGTGTATACATTTTTATCGAAACTACTGCAATTTATATTCTATTGTTATAGGCATTTTTTGAATATTTTTTTGAACTTTTTGTTTCGTGTAATGACACCAAATGAGTTCATTGACGTAACACAATGGCACTCTAATTATATATAATGACTATGTACTTGTGTAAATAGCATCACAATATTTTGGTATCATCAAAATTGTACTTCATTCGACAAACTCATTCCATATATGTAATAGAATGCAAATGAGAATTGGAAATTGGATCAAATCAAAATTGCCCAATTCCACTTTCGAGGCTTAATTTGTATTAAGTTATTGTAACATATATATATATATACTGTAAAAAATATATATTTTGTATATTTTGAAATACAATTTAGCTGACTTTACACAGATTTGCCAATACACCAATGTAGGCCAGCCGTACATTGTTTTCAGGTTTTGGCAAGGAATGTACTGTCTAACCCGTACAATACGTAGCCCATTTTGTCAAACAATTACCTCAGTTGTGGTCAATTTTGGTCATATAATAGCTAGTCCATATTAGTCCTAGATATAACCTATGTACAATTAAGTAAATTACACGAATTGAATCGACTACATATTAAATAAAGGTATAATAAAAATTATTGTAACTTCTAATAAAAGTTACTATACTGAGAACAACTCGACATCTGTGTAGAAAATTATTATATTTTAATGTAAAATATTAGTAGATTGTATAATAAACAATTTACATAATAGATATATTTTTATCACATGATTTAATACAAAATATAATGTAGCTCAACAATTTTTTTACTATATTATATTACATTTTTTATATTTTTTACGATATTTTTACGGTATAATACATTTTATTAGAAGTATAGTAACTTTTATTATACTTTTATTTATACTTTCTAGCAGAATTTTTTTTAATTATTATATATATTATATATTACCGGAATTATTATATTTATTCTTTTTTATAGTTCTTTCTTCATTCTTTATTCAAAATATTCTCTCGAATAAATAGAGTAACTAAATAAAGTAACTTACTGATCAAAGTAACTGAGATACGGACAACTAAAGTAACTTAGTCAACTAAGTATCTGAAATAAACTTACTAATTGAAGTAATTCATTTACCTGAATCACTATAAAGTGTCTAAGAAAATTAACAAAAGCGTTAACTTCAATCATTAAAATATTTAATTTACGTAATTGAGTGAATATATTACTTTATTGGGTCAAATATTTAAAATAATTAATACTAATATCAATAATTATTTATTTATTAATTATTATTTAAGTACTAATTAATGTACTATTTTCATTGACTCATTACATTTGGGTTTAGATATTTTACTTAAGAATTTTCATACTTTCAAAAGTATAAGAATGTATATAAAAGTATAAGAAACAAAGGAAAAGAAAAAATATGAAATGAAAAAATTGAAAAAAAGAAAATAACAAAAAATTAAGTAATTCATTTTTTGAAAAAGAAACATATATCTTATAGATATAATTGTACCAACTAAGACATGTAGTACAGATCAACTTAAAATTTTCAGTAGTGAAATTATATCTTCATTTATACATACAAAACATACAAATAACCTTAATATATCTAACAGAAAGTATTTCACTACAACTTTTTTCTACTATCAAGTTATATGAATGCTTGCCAAAGTTGTGTGTTCATGGTCCTAATAAATTAAATGCGCAAATATATCAAGTCCGCTGAATGATTTTTCCCTTTTTTCTTCCTAAGAAGCTACTTTTAATAATAGCTTATTTCTTCCGATTTTGTCAAGGTTGTTTTTTTAATTCTCAAAAACTGTATTACATAAATTGCTAATGACACAAAAATCCAATTTATTATCCAGTATTTATTTAGTAAAATAAGAAAAAAAAACACAATTTCTTGTGTCAAATGAAAAGTAATAATATTTTGTTTTAAATTGAACAAATAAAAGACTTAAAAGAAACTAATAATTTTTTTAATCGGTGTAGGAATTTGTTCAATTTTTGACCCAATACATCTTAATTTCTATATGGTATGATACTTTTTCCTATAATTCTAGTAAATATTATTTTTTTTTGTGTTTAAACGTAATCGGATTCATTTTTATCATTATTAGAAAAAAACAATATCCCGCTCGTCATTAAGAGTGTATTCTTTATTAATGATATTTTGGTAGGCTCAATTAAGCTTTAGGTCAGATTGAGACTTTCTCTTCTCAAAACCGCATTGTTGTCAATTTGCCAGAGTTTGTTGGTTCACCATTGTCATTCAAAATGATGAAGTAGCTGGCAGAATGGTAATTACTACTCTGTAACAGCCTACAACATCCATTATAATATTAGATCCTCTCGGATATAATTTTCGTAATATCTATATTTACTATACGCAAGTGGTTTTAATGAAAAATTGTAATATAATTATGACTAACTTATTTCATTGAATCATAATCTACAATTTCATATTATCAATTCACTTTATCATTTTAAATTAAATTGACAACTTATTTTGTTATATATTCAGGATGTTATTGAAATTATGACTTAAAATGCACCAGTTTTTAAATGTTAACTTTTTTCCTTACAAAAAGGAAAAATTACTAACAAAATTAGCTATACTTATATCATATATAGTTTTAATTATAGAGAAATTTGCAATATTTTATAGTTTTTAGGTATGTTTTTAGGTTTTATAGGTAGTAAAATAAATCATCCTTTTAATAATTGAATTTACAATACTATATATAGCAAATAATTCAAGATTTACAAGTATATCCCCAGCTAACGAGAAAAGTATACCATATTTAGGAAGACATTTCCCCAAACAAACTTTATCCCATAATATAAAAAAATATTACCGTGTATAAGAGTCATATCACGTCATGTGATTAATAAATACACTCGACTTCCTCATAATGCAACAATTCGGGACCGGAAACAATCTCTTATTGCAACCATACCAATCAACAGTTTAATTTGACCGCTTTCAGTAATGCCAATATAAAAAAAAATTAAATTGAGGTTATGTTTTTATTCTAAACTATGTTATTCTTGACTTTTTATGTTTTATTATATAGAATAATATACCAAATTCTTTAAAAGAGATTAAAGAAGTTAAAAATTAAATATTATTATCTGAAAAAAAATAATTTGAACTCCATTATTTTGAATTTCGCGCCAAAATTATCTACACTTCATTCGTTGCATTATCGGAACAGATTTCGTTGCAATATTAGATGTTGCAATAAGAGAACGTCGAGTGTATAAATATACGAATAAGATTAAGTCTCCGCAAAAAATTACTGTTTAAAATATATACATGCTATTAATCTCTGATTTGCGTTTCTCATCACGTTGTTTATTTTCTGCGCGTTGTCTGTTTTATTTTGAACGTATCCCTATCACAATCTCTGACATAATTTTTCACATGTCTTCTTACGCAATTTCTCACCCTTTTTCTTATGTTATTTCTTATGTATGAACTCCAGGGTCTTTTTAACGTGAGATCTTACATGAGAAAATGCGTGACAAATTACAGAAGAGAGTACAAAATTTACTTTCATATTTTTCATTGAAATTATTATTATATTAGTTAAAAAGCATTGTTGTTTAAATAACTTTTATGTAAATGTTTAATTATCATTCAGCTTTACAAATTGAAACATTTGTAAATTTTAAATTTAATACAACTATGTGACTTTCATAAAGTTTATTAATATACTTATCAATTTATTACACAAAACAATCGATAAAATTGATTAAATAAATTGGAAATGTTATTAAATACTGTTTTATTGACAGGTTGGCAGCAACGCAAAAGGCGGCACAAGGGGACTCTGGATACACGAGTCAGATAAGAAAGAGATTTGCCGGACGGGGTGGTCTCGGTGACTGGGTTAGCTCTGGAGGGGAGGTAATGTGTCAGCTTTATCTTCTTTTTATAAAAAAAAGACACTTTTTCAAGATACATGTTATTCACAAAAAGCCAAATTATGTTAATCGCAAACGATGTTTCCACTGTATGAATACAAACATAACCTCTTGTAGTTATAATTATAACAAAATTTATATTTAATTTGTTTGTTAAATTTAAATAAGAATATTTTGTTGAACATTTCTTCTCTAAAATAATAATATTTAGGGAACTTTATATTATTAATTAATATTTTTAAACATTTTAGAAATTCAATTCAAATAGTTACATTTTCTTTCAACAGAATTTTCGAAAATGTAGCCTTAACTAATTAAAAAAAAATTTAAGCAAACATTAGTTCGATTGACAAAACCCGTTCAGATCGATTGAATCTACCTTTAACTTTCGAACATGAGTTTGACAGAATAATTTTGTAGATCCAACTTAGTCTATCACTCGAACATGCTAGAAGTTAAGTTATTCTGAGTTATTTTCAGAATAATTTATTTTTCTGACCACTTTATATCTCCTGTGATGTATTCAAAATTTCAAGTAGATATATTTTTTAAGTAAATACAGATTGATAGAGTAATTTTACAATATTTAAATAACAATTTAAAGAGTTTCTAATAAATTGAATATTGATGGTTTTGTTCATATAACAATTAGTTTAATTTTAGAGCTTTTAATTGTATATTTATAAAAAAATACTAAATATGAAAAAAACTGTTAAATTTTATAATTTTTTTTTTAATAAATAGCAAGAATATATTATCATTTTCTCAAAATGTATGAAGTTTTTTCTATATATGAACAGAAGGAGAATTAATCTTTAATTAGAAAGATTAAAAATTGGTATAATGACGCTAAGTAATAATATCCCTAGTAAGAATTGCAATTGGGTTTTGATGTGGCCATGATCAGGAAACCACAGTACCTAATCTGGCCATAATTAGATTCTTAAATTAGGATATTATATGTGTGTAACGCTAGGAATTGATATGGTCCTGATCAAGT